>JASDQU011104904.1:636-11037 GCA_032191745.1 Picea mariana
GCCAATAATAATTATCCCCACTGCTTGCTGACAACTGAATTACACTAGATTTTAACACTGTATATTAAAATTATACCTTTAAGGATTACCTAGTACCTATGTACAGGTTTGCTATTAAAGCGATCTGCGATGAGGCCGGCCGCCGGACCGTCAGATTAAGAAGCGAAGTGTTAGCTTGCATTTTCACTCAAAAGATCAGCCAGATTCGCTATTAAAGCGCTGTCCTGCAGTTGAGCTCGAAGATTTTATACTGAAGACCAGGATCAAGGATCAAAATATATCAGTGACGGATGGGCGTGAAAGAGGATCTTCATGATGTTAACAGAAATCTATTGGCCTTCGCTGAATTTCTTGTGAAGTTTAATCTCTCTAACAGGAGGGATAAGCATCTTGAGAAAGATGATGGTGTAGGTTAAACATCTCTCTAACAGGAGGGATAAGCATCTTTATCTCAATATGTTATAAAAACTTGGAATGACTTGTGAGTCTCTAAAAAAGAAAAAACATATGCCTTTCCATTTCACAGTACGGAGAGTATATGAACACAAAGTGGTCCTTTGGTCTTGGTCTCTTATTCTAAGGAACATGCACTATGCTTATAAAGAATATTGTGTTCTATCTCAATGCGAAGTTAATAAGAGAATAGAGGGAACTGTCAAATTACAAGATAACTGGAGTTCAATGTATCAATGAGGTCTAATAAGCTCAAAAAATATTCTTTGGGTTCAATATGGTATTTTACATTCCATATCTTCCCAAGAAAGTAGGAGGCTTGCTCCGAGTAGCCTTTCACACACCAGCTTTAGTTAAAAAATGTAGTATGAGTAAGGGGAAAAATGTAGTATGAGTAAGGGGCCATTATGGTTTTCCCCATTAAAGAGTATAAGAGGGACAAAGTAAGTGGTCATTTCAAGCTCATAGTGACGTATCAAACACTAGAAGAGTATCAATCATCAATATTAGTTCACTTTGGTTCAATTAAAGATGGATATAGTGTTATGGATTTCATACTAATCATGCCTCATGCATCAAGTTTGGGTTAGTAGTATTAATTGATTTTTTGATCGATAGGTTTCCCTGGCCTATTGTCACCCTCCAGGAATATCTGTGATGACTATTAAGGCTAGAGTGTCCAAAAGGTTCTTGTCGACACGTAATCAAATTTAATCCAATCTTGTTTAGCTTGTTTCGAGCTCCTAAACTTTTTGCCCTTGGGGAAACCATCCTCGACTTAATTTTAAGTTCTGAAACCCTCCCATTATTAACAAGTACATGTCCAAACTAATCAAGGTAAATTTCATCAAATGTGAGCATAGTTTGCAAAAATTCTAAGGTTGACCCCTTTCATTGATCACTAGGTGGGATTCACATAAGCCAAGTCTTGCATAGAATGTAAAAATAATTCTAATGTATTTTCAGAAAATAAAATGGTTGTGACTTTTAGTGCTTCAAACAAGCTTTCTAATGAGTACTCATTTGCTCAAGTTTGAGTTCATATTCCAAGTATATGAAGTGTGCAAGTTGCACATCTCTTGAGGGGGATAAATTTCATAGTTGTGACTTCATTGATTAGATTTTGTTCTGAATCAAGCATAGAGGGAAAACTAGGTCTATTGATGATGTAGGATTTTCTGAGACCTTTCCAATGGTAGATCATCTTCCTAGTTTCGACTTTGTTTGTTGAAAATGACCTTTCATAAAATCAAGACAAGTTTGAGGGAAATAGTTTGGTGGCAAAGGTTCATAGTTTAAAAAGTGTTGTTATTTGTAATTAGAATAACAAGTTAGAGTTTCTAGGCTATAACTTACCTTGACACTTTTCCAATAACAAATCATTTTCCACATTCCAATCTTGGATGAATCACTTATATCTTTCACAAGTCTCTGAACTAGTTTCAAAGGTGGGGTCTAAAGAGTTTGCTTGGTAGATATTTTGGTTAGGTAAATCAATTGTTAACAATGCCAAATTAGATTTTTGAGTTGATAGCATCTAAGTACTCATGAAGACCTTTTGAACAATATTTTTTTTGCCTCATTTTGTTATCATATGACTAAATGAAAACCTTAAAAAATAGGACACTTGTGGGCCCCACTTATAGAGCAACCTTTAACATTAGATCATCTTTGTTAAAACTAAGGGCCTTATTATTGTTAGATTAGATTTCTCGTGGAACACCTAATAATTGTTCATCGAGAGATTTCTAATAGTGTGTTCCATGCCACATCCACCTTAATTTTATCTTGGTTCAACCTTGAGCTTCTCTAATCAATCTTAGTGGGAAAATGGTTAAAAGGGATATTTAATGTGTTGGTACACACTTTGAGAAAAATAAGAAAAAAATCAATAAAATAA
This sequence comes from Picea mariana, assembly GCA_032191745.1. Classification (NCBI taxonomy): domain Eukaryota; kingdom Viridiplantae; phylum Streptophyta; class Pinopsida; order Pinales; family Pinaceae; genus Picea; species Picea mariana. The sequence continues at coordinate 2,990 of JASDQU011104904.1, forward strand.
AGGAAAAGTATGGGCAAACCATGCATACACACATGCAAAAAGGGGAATAATAATAATAATACAAAATCAAGAAAATACAAAATCTCTCTCCCTTCCTCCAAAGCCTTATTTACTTCTTTTTTGGGTGGAGCATTAGACTCTAGTACAATGGCATTCATGAAGAGTTTTAGCACAATCTAACACCAAGCAAGTATCTCCCAAAAATAGCTTCCATTGTTGGTTCCTTTATTAGTTGCACTTGTTTTCACTGGTTATGGATTGCAATGGGTGTTGGTGTTGGTTGTATTGAATGTTGGCTTAGTTTGAATTTGGTATCCCTAGTTATTTGAGTGCTAGTGTTCGTGTTTTTTAAAATTTTATGAAATTTTGAGGAGGGGGTCCAGTTTGAACCAATGACACCCTCCTCCTCCTCTTTCCCCCTCAATGATATGTCCCTACCATCATAGGCCTACTTGTCAAATCCCCTACTCCCTTTCCCCCTTTATGTTTCCCTCCTCCTCAACTTGAAATTCCCTATAACCCAATCTCTCCTCCTCCCACTCTCCTTTACCCCATACCTATTTTTCCCAAGCCCTCCCCTACACACACAATTCTATCATACATCGCTCCTTGTATCCCACAACACCATCTCCCACCCCCATCCCATCCAAACCCCAACAATATACCACCTAAAATCCCTCAGTCTTTGCCCATTTCATCATCAAGTTATTGCCCCTACTAGTGGCCCCCTCCATTTTTATGTATAAAATTCCCACCCTGCCACCACCATCACTACTCCTAGTAGCATACCTTTGTTTCATCACTCAGTAACCACTAGGAGTCGCACTCCATGCCATCCCCACCTATAAGTACAAGGGGAAGGAAACTGCTAGGATAAAAGCCCAAAAGATTTAATGAAAAAAGTCAAAATTTGTGTGTGTGTGTGTGTGTGTGTGTGTGTGTGTGTGTGTTATTGAAATTAAAATAAAATCAAAATTTTATATAGTTTCAATTACATATAAAATTTTAATTTAGGCCCCAAAGAGTATCTACACAATTTGATTCCATAACTTGGTCAGTCAAAGGCCAAACTATGTTATGGTCCTTAACCCTTAAAATTGAATGACAAATCAGATATTCAAAAAAGATGGAAATGATCATCTATATGATTATATCCAAAACCTTTAAGGAAGGGAAACACCTTACAATGATCCTTTTATGGAAGGATTGATTCTTTTTCACTTCCCTTTTCGAGACGACAACTTCACAATGAGATAAGATCCATTACAATATACTCCAATACATGACCCATAAGGAGGACTCCATCATTATTTATATCTAGCTAGAAAACCCTAACCCTAACCAAATGCTAACTATCTAGTGGGATTTATTTAATGAGGTCACATTACATTTATTCAAGCCTAACTACTTAATGGGCCTAATTTAATAATAACAAACATAGTGGAACCAATCCACTTTACATTAAATAGCCACCACGCCTACACTATTACCAACTCTAATGGACCCCTAGCCCTCATTTACCTCTAGGGAGGATCCCACCAAATTAAGCCTAGAAAGAGCCTCTACGACTAGGACAGAGAGCACTTCACACCTACAATAGTGTGGAGTAATAACTTGGCATAGATTTGCAATGGTATACCCAAGAAAAAATAAAGGCATCAATTCACTTTTAGACTAGTGTTGGAAGTGAGTGAAATTGGATGCTCTTGGGGTCAAGTTCCCCAAATAAAGAGAGACCCCTTTAAGATACATCCTAGTAGATCTATAACAACAATCCACTTCTCTCATTTCTATTCAGRTTTTTCTTTTTCACTCAAAATTTTCCAAAGTAACCTTCTAGCCTAGCATTTTCCTTAGGCCARATCTCACTCAATCTAAGACTGATTTATACCATATGAAAAAGGGTGCATTGGTTAGGTATAACATTTTCCTTATGGCCTATATAAGTCTAGATACAAACATGTTATCCACTTTGGGGTAGCCAAGCAATTTTTCAGGCCTACGAGTCTTTTTCCAAAATTGAACCCAATTTGAGGCCATGTTTTATCTATTGTTGGGATATCATTCTAGCTAGTCAAAGGGGGTTGTGTAATGTCCCTGATCTGAAACAGTTTGTAATTATACATATAGGTTGGTGAGTCGATTGGTACCAAGTGTAAATGTATGAACATTTAGTCTGGTCAGTCGTTAGCATTAAGTTTTCGTATTGTGCACATCTGACTAGTGCGTGGAGAAGTTCTATCAAGAACAGGATATGCAAATTTTTATGTGTTGCGCACACCTGTGTAAGTGTGCACATTGCAGTACGTTGCACGCACTTGGGTAAGTGCGTAGTAATGACCTGGAAATGCACATAATTTAGTTATATATATGTATATATGTACAAATAGATATGTTTTAAGGCTGAAGAGCCTATGTGATTATGAGGCTGGTGAGCCTGGATGAAGATAGGCCAGTTCACCTATCCATGTAATTATAATCATGATTATTAATATAATATTGCAACGTTGCACATAGATAAACTCAAACGAAAAAGGATGGTGGGGGCTACTCCACCGGAAAAGGGAAAGGGAGTGAGTTGTAAGTCTTGGGGAATATTTTAATAATATTTCTGAAAAATGTAATGTTATGGATATGTTTTATCCTAATTTACCAAGGGTTGGGAACGGGTCACCAAGTGTCTTAAAGCTACTTTTGGAAGTGGCATGTRTCAAATGGAATGAATGCAATATATATTGTTGGCCTTAGTGTATTTTGGGAATTATTGCATGGGGGATTTTCATTATTTTGGATATAACATGCTCTCGTGAGTAGATGGGGCCGAACTGTATGGAAAATCCGATTATTACCTCATCTTCCCAAAGAAGTTTGCAAGGAGTTGTGGGGTTGTAACCATAATTCTATTGTCGAGGATTTGGGTTAACAGACCATGAGAAATCTCTTTGGGTGAGATATTGGTTGTTATGGAGTAGTTGTATGACCTATGAGCATACTCTCCAGGTGAGAGTTTTGGTGAGAGTTTCTCCCTAGTGCGATGAGAATTAGTCGCAGGGCTCGAAGACTTCCTATCCAGTATATTGTTAGTAACCCTGGGAAGGGAAGTAGGGAAACCAAAGGACTGTTGAGCAGAGAAGGGGCACACTTCCTTGGGTGTGATATGTGCATGGGGAATGAGGGATTGTGGGATAGTTGCAACAATGGGCACCTAGGATTGAGCAATTTTGTTGAGTTTCAAACCTTAGTTGTCTCTAGGAATCCTTTTTCCCTGGTGAATTTAATCCCCATCTCGGGGGTGACCTGTTGTTGAAAGCTTATGAGAAATAGAGTCTATGGTTGGGAGGAACGTCTGATTTATGCACACAATTGGTGACTTTTATTAAAGATAAGTGTTCCCATATGATTTTCTTGTTTACTATGTGCATATTTGTCTATGCTTGATATGTGACAATTCTTGTATGTAGCTGCATATAGTATTTGTTTTCATATTGTTTAATGTAGCTTGTATATGTAAATATGATGCTTATAGCATGTAATTGTAGTTGTGCATGGATATGGCATGTGTTTAGTCTTGTAWGTTAATTTAACGTTGTGATTTTTGTYATGAGTCGTCAAGGGGATGATTAAGTGGCTAGTGCACGTGATTGTAGCCTGTGTGCACCAAGAGGTTGGAATTCATGTGTGCATTTAAGGAAATAGACTCTGTGCACAGTGAAATAAGAAGTGGCACATGATGCCTAGATGGATGTGCGCGCAATATGCTGAGTGATCAATATGCTAGTGTGCACATTTAGTGAGTTATCTACATTGCTTAAAGGTTGTATGGAAAAGAGAATGTTGTTTTTGCTATTATAAGTTGTGTGGTGAGACTCAAGATTGGGATGAGTGTGTTACCTTAAGTGATACTGCACAGATTCGTGTGTAGAGTAGAAACTGTGCAGTGTTATTTTGAGTAGCATGGTCCAGTAGTATGTTGGGGTTGTTGCATTTTGGTGGATTCAGAGCTACAAAAGTTGAGGTGGTGTGACGTGGTCTGGCTTGGGGTGGTTGGGGACGTTACAGGCTGGTTTTAGATCTAGAAGGTGTTAAAAAAATGGATATCTTCTAGGGTGGTACAATCATCATGACCCTCTTACTCTCTAGAGAAACATTGACATTCGTCCAAACATAGGTTTTATTTTTAGCAAATTCAACAACCTTGGATGGCTAATTAGACACCTAATTTCAACCCAATTTGTAACATCAAGCAAGTGACTACCAAAGACCAATCCCTTGAAGGAAAAAATCATCCCTCCTTGATTAATGATGTGGTACCTTTGGCACATTTTTAGAAAAGGCATTATCTCAAAGCCACTTTCATTCTTACAATTCTAATACATTTTTGCAAATAAGATTGTAGTTTTAATTTTGGAAAAAAAGAGTCAAAATAACTTTCTAGAAACACTACTTGCCACTTTTTCAAAAGCGGTAAGTTTCATGTAACTTAAGGTATCCTTTGGACCTTAGGGTCTGGAAACATAACTCCACCTCCTCTTATTTTATAAGTAGGGAGGTTGGTTCATGTATTATTCAAGACTTGTTGAATGGAAGTAACTCAGTGTCATTATTTTTTCTCAAGGTTGTTGGTCATTAATTGATCCGAAAAGATCTTTTAAACGACAATGGTTGATTTATTATGCATGACAGCCATAAAGTAATGTACAGATCTAAACATAAGCATGAGAACAACAAACCATAAAACACCAAAGTGATAACAGAGTTCGGAAATCTCGCCTACATCTCTGGGCCTTTGTCTCAGTGGGTGAGGCTTTATTATTTATGTTCGAAGCTTTAAAAGTTCATCACAACAGTGTCAAAAAGGTTACAAACTGATTTGGTCTTGTTGTACCATATCTCTAGAACCCAACAAAACTGACGGCACTGAAATCGGATGACTGGAGCTCCCAAAAATGGCTCACAAAGGTGCTCTCCTCAATACCTTCCCTGCATAAAAATGGCTTTGGCTTGGCAAATATTCAACATAAACCTACCCTGAACCTCCTCTTAGCTTCAAGAACCCCTAGTTTAAATAGATCTGAAGTTGGTAACAACCTCCTAATTTCTCCCCAAGATCTGGCCTGAAAAAGGACCCAATATCCCCCAAAAAATACCGAAATCTCATAAAATTGTTGCAAAAATCATTGAAAAATCTTATAATAAAGTTTAATAACCACTTTTTGCATGTAATCAAAGGCACAACCCCTTTTATACGGGATCCTAGTCACATGGCACGCTCCATGTGCCCTAGGGCTTATACTTGGCGCACTAGCCCCCTGGATCTCCACTCCTAGTCCTGTGGAATGGCCATATGGCCCAATGCCTATGCACTCACACGCCCTAACAATAGTTGAGCCCCCGACGTATAGCCTTTGGTTGCGCCCCTAGTCGGCGGGCTAGCCCGACCGACTGGACTAACCCTTATCTCTTGCACTTAATGATATACATCGGGTCTTATGGTAAGCCCGAAACCGTGAGTCTAACCATAAAAAGCTACACCAAGTTTACTCCCGCCATGTGGTTATATGGAGGTGTTTAGACCAAGGGTTGGGGCCTAGCCCCGACCCTTTTCGCGCCCAACTGAACCTTTAAACAAGTTTAAAATAATATGGAAAGGTATAGTAGTAAGAACCACTATATAAGTGGGTTGGTGCCCAGCCTATGTGAAATCTCTACACCCATGCCCGAGGCTGCGAGTTCAAACCTCATGGAGTCCAACAATTTTTCATATCAATGATCTAATGGAGGGGTGCCACGTGGCAGCCCAAGACTGGGCCACGTGGCACCATGTTACTCGTCCACCTGTACAACAATTCTCAAATCCGTATTTGCCCAACTGTCCACATCATCTGCCCTATCAGTGAGTTGTTTTACCCTACCACGTGTCGTACGGTTGTGAAACAGTCATCAGTACATATGTGCCATGTCATTTGTACAGACGTGCCACGTGTCACCCTTGCAGTGGTGACACGTGTCACTATCTGATAGGTCCACCTATCACATAAACTTCCTAGTCAGACTCTGTCCATGTCAGCACCACGTACCCTGCCACATCAGTTGTACCATTGTATTACATGTACAGTCAGTTTCCACGTGGCACTGTACACACTGTACAATCATCATTTTTTTCCCTATTTGGCTAAACGAACAGATCGTGATATCTGGAGCATACGACGTCCATTTGAGCTCGTTCAAGTTGTGTTGGGTTCGTATTGACGAGGTCTACATACACGTATTTTTTGAAGCCATTCTGAGAACTTTTATTTTTAGGCCTTTCTGAGCCCCATTAAGCTCCTGGATCCAATTCTGGATCACACATCCCCACTAAAGACCTTTTGGTTCCCAAAAGGTTACTGACCAGTCATCAAGTGTGGGATAGGCCACCTAACGTGTTCTCTGTCTTTGAACTCTGTCATGTGTAGGTGTTTCATCAAGATCAACTATAATACAATCATGATAATTGACAGCATATTGTTAGCCATTTGTACCCTGTCACGTCTTACTGAAGTCACTATCATCCATGTTGACAACATTACTAATGATAGCATCAAAAATATGACTGCAAATGAGCTGATATGTTTATAATACTTGCATGAAATTAGCTTATCGTGAAGAAAAATGTGATTGATCTTCCATTCTACAATCATCTCTTGTTCTTGCTTGAGATCTATTACTTGACTTGAAACAATTATAGGTGTGTTGCTTACTTGAGATTCCTTTCTTCATTGTTCCATAGTTTGAGGAGATTTATTTGCCTTTAAATGATGAGCATGAACCATATATTCTTGATTTTCTTTGAATAAGTGATATTGATTCTTTTCTTTGTAGAAGATTGCTTTGCGATCATACAAGTAAGGACTACCTAAGACCATTCCACATTCACTTAGTGGCACCACATCACATGTTACCTCATCCACAAACTTAGATGAAATTGCAAATTTTAATGTGCACTGCTTTGTTATCTGCAATTGATGATTGTTGCTTATCCATTTAAGTGTGTAAGGCTTATGATGCATCTGTGTTTTTAATCCCAATTGCTTAACCAATTCCTATGAAATTAAGTTAGATTGAGATCCACTATCTATCAATGTGTCAACCTTAGTATGTCGCATTATGATCCTTATGTGAAACAATTTACTTCTAGCATCAAATCCATCACCAATTTTACCTGTCATACCAACCAATGAGACTTTAGATTCATCACCTGAATCCGATCCCAAGTTTGTGGGTCGTGTTGATGTTGCAACTGTTTGCCTTCCTTTCTTTTCTTTGAACCACTTCGGTCTCTTCTTGGGATGCAATTGCCAACAATGGTCCTCATCATGTCTGTCTTTCTTGCAATACTTACAAGAGGGCTTCTCTTCCTTTCTTTCCACTGAATTTGCCTTCTTTCCATTCCACTTCCTTTTGTCCTCTTTCCTTGAAGATGATTCCCCTGATACACCAACTCATGTTTTCCTTGCTTCAATGTATGTCGCTTGAACATAAACCTCATCAAGCTTAGTAGGTCCAAACATGAATATAGTATTTCGAATATGTGCAGGTAACCCTCCTATATACTTCCTAAGAGTTTCTTGGGTATGTAAAGGAATATCTAACATCAATGCCATTTTACGAAATCCATCTGTGTATTCTTGCATTGTTTGTCACTTTCTTAGTTTAAGAGCTTGCCATTCAATTAAAGCTTTCTCTTTATAACTCAAAGGATAGAATTGCTTTCTAAGTGCAAAAACAAAACTTTGCCATGATGGAAATACATTACCCACTTGTTGCGTTCCATTTTGCAACTTGCTTTGCGACCAGATGAGTGTTGTGCCTGCAAGTCTAAGTGATGCCAAATTGATCTGATTTTCCTCATCCTTGATTTGTTGCACACTGCAATAAACCTCCATCTGTCTGACCCAATCCTCAAGTCTCTCTGCATTAACTTCAACATCACACATGGGTAATTCAAATTTAACATCAAGTTTTAATAAAGGCATTACATTTTTATGTTTATGAACATGTTTCTTTGC
>JASDQU011104904.1:27871-41351 GCA_032191745.1 Picea mariana
AGTGAATACAAAATAAATTATTTCAATAATAAATTTAATGGATAAATTAGAAGTGGGTTAACCCTAAAATAAGGAAAGTGGGCCAAGTGACCTAGAAGATGTTTTTAAGGAAGCTAGTTGGAGAGTATAAATAAGAGGCAAGGCTCTCTCATTTTAATCAAACTTGAGAATATTGAATATCTATAGGTTTCCGAGGTAACCAAGGATATCTAAGCCAAATTTATGAGGGAAGGTGAAGAAAATAAGGCCGAAATGCAAGGAAGGATAAATTATTTTGATGGTGCTTTCTAAGGTATGTTATTTACAGGTCATCTCACCATTTTCGCTATAAATATTTTTCTATAATGATTCAGACTATGAAATGTATATTCCATTGAGAACACATAACCAAGTATGTGTGGTAAAAAATTCATCTTGTGGGTCGTTGTATTTTGGGAGTTACACTCCGTGGAAAATAGGGTTTGTGGCTAGTCCTAAAACTAGTCAAAAACAGGTGTTTCGGGTAAAAACGTCATAACTTCTTCATAACAGATCCAAATTTAGTGAGACCAAATGTGTTGGTTAGGGTATAGTCTATAGTATACTTTGTGATAGTTTTAGATCAATTCAATGAATATTTCATGCGGGGCACGCTATATAAGGTCGCTCTCTAGAATAATCCAGAATTCAAAAAGGTATGTCATTTTTGCTATAACTCCTTTTCTGAGAGGTTCCAAGTAGTGACACCTGGAGGAATTGCATAAAGCACACTGAAAAACATTGTGTATCAGTTTCATATCTTTATACATTACAGGTTCAAATTTATGATTACTTCAATTTAGGGTTGTTGACTAATCCAAAACTAGGCATGTGAGACTAAAGAAAAGTTTGATGAAAATGCTAGTCTCTTGTTGTTAAAGTTAAGGAAGGTTTGCAAGAATGTGATCATATACACTAGGTCTATTTCAGAACTACAAATCAGATTTGGATGATGAAATCGATGAGGGTTTTTGGTTGAGGTACATGTTTAGTACATGGTTGAGACAAGTAGTTGATGAGTTGGCACATACATGAGGTGTATAGTTGATGATGTTGGTACATATTGATGAGCCATAGTTGATGAGTAATTGACACATGATTGGTACATACTTGGTACATGGTTGGATGCACTTGTTTATGGTACAGGTTGATTACAAGTTGTTTGGTATAGGTTGGCGCATGGTTGATGCACTTGTTTATGGTACAGGTTGATTACAGGTTGAGGTACAGGTTGGTGCATGGTCGATGCACTTGTTTATGGTACAGGTTGATTACAGGTTGAGGTACAGGTTGATGCATGGTTCAGGTTTATTAGTACAGGTTTACAGCGGTATATCTCATAGTGATAGTGTGACAGTGGTTCCATCATTCTACTTCTACTTCAGAGAAGTTGGACGGGGCAAGGACAGGTGGTTGTAGCCACCTTCCAGTTTTAGCCGAAGAACATAGGGGGTTGTAGCCTCATTCTGGTTGTAGCCAAAGAATTGGGGAGTTTGAGCTTCCCTCAGTTTGTAGCCTGAGAAACTAAGGGGTTGGAGCCTCCTTCCAGTTGCAGCTGGAAAACAAAGGAAGTCGGTGCTTCCAATGAATGTAATTCTTCAAGACATATAAGAAAANATTGGTGTACTGTATGTGTATGATTGTTCATTTGTTCATTGCTTATTTACTCTGCAATTATTGGATGATAATGCTTCATTGATATAACACTTGGATTATATGGCTAAAAAGGATTAAATTGCTCTATTAATGATTCACCCCCCACTCTCAGTAATCCAACAGGGGCCCTGTAAGGCGTTCTTTCCGCAAGTGTAACAACGCTTTCTCTACCACCTGAAACTTATGTGGCACCCGATGTTGATCATGACACTTCTTGTAATTGGTATCGGACTTCTGTAGAATATTTTGAAACCTGTTGGCAGATGTTCTGGATCCACTTAATGAACCAGGAGGATTTTTCATCTTTAGTTGGAGCAGGTGATGAATCGATCAGGGTGGCCACAAGAGGTAGTGCAATATCCATAGGACCCAATGGTTGGAAGCCCAACCCAACCTGAAAGGGGTTGGGGCCAATTGATCTATGTAGGGCTCTGTTGTCGTTATGCTAAACATAGAGAATAATCTCATCCCATGTTTGGGGGTGCTTGGAATTGTACATGCGTAGGATATGCACTATCATCCGATTGATGACCTCATTTTGGCCATCTGTTTGGGGTGGAAGGAAGTGGACTTGGTGAGCTTGGTGTCCAGTAGTGACTAGAGGTTCGACCAGAATGTGCTGAGGAACCGAATGTCTCGATAGGAGATAATGGTTTGGGTGATTCAAAAACATACTCAGACTCATTCAAAGAAGAGCTTGGCAGTGGCCTCTACTGTGATTCTCTTCTTGTAGGCGACCAAGATCTCCATCTTGGAAAAGAGAATAATAAGCACAAAGACACAGTAATTTCCCCTCTTGGTGGATGGAAGGCCCGACATGTAGTCCATTGAGATGGATTCCCATGGCCTGTCAAGAGTAGGAAGGGGGTGTACATGTCATGTTTCTTAGTGATCGGTTTGGCAATAGTGCAGGCAGTGCAAGACCTAATATACTTGCTGACATCCTGTCGAAGTTTTGGCCAGCAGAAATGTTTCTGCAGCACTGCCACTATATTTTTGATGCCAAAGTGTCCTACCACCCGACTGTAGTGGGCTTCCAAAATCAGATTCGCTTGCTTTCTTGATGGAACACAGAGATGCCCCAGTCGACACAATAGCCAATCCTGAAGATGGAAATTAGCGAAAATTGAGTTTGCGCCCAACATTTGGTATGTGGTGGTGAAGTCAGGGTCTATCTCATAGAGGTTGGTCCATACAGAGGTCTCATGGCTGCAAGAGTCTAGCACCGTGGTGAGTTCTATGATTGGTGGTTGGCTGAGGAAATCAACAAATTGGTTGGTACTGCTTGTTTTATACTTGATGTTGAGGTGGAACTGCTACAAGTATTTAGACCACTTCTGATGGTGGTCATTCTACAATTTTCCTTGTGTATGCATGAACTACAATGGTTTATGATTTGTGTGGATGGCTGTCTCCTTTCCGAGAATGTAATGTCTTCGTTGGAGACAACACAATGGAGTACATTTCTTTGTCGTAAGTAGGGTAATTATAGACAACATATGATAATGTCTCACTATGATAGGCCACATGGTGGTCGTGCTGAGTGAGAACTACACCAACAACATAGTCCGAAGCATCTATCTTGATCTCAAAGGGATGTTGCAGGTTTGATAATGAAAGTATTGGAGTTGAGCACAAGCATTGCTTTAAATCATTGAATGATTGTTGTTGATACATGCCCCACACAAATGTTTCCTTACCAACACTCCTGGTTACTTGGCTGAGGCCCCATGCAATATGGGAAAATCCCAACATGAACCTGCGATAGAAATTAGCAAGGCCTAAGAAGCTATGAAGCTCAGTGAGTGTGGTTGGGGCGGGTCAGTCATGAATGACCTGGATCTTGGCTGGATCGACATGTACACCATGATGATCCACAATGTAGCCTAGGTACTAGACCATGTCCATGCTGAAGGAGAATTTTTCTAAGTTGTCATATAGCTTGTGCTACTACAGGGTGTGTAGAACCTCCTGAATATGCTTCAAGTGTTCCCCCCAATTCTTGCTATAGATGAGGATTTCATCCAGATACACCACTAAAAAGGTATTGGTGAGAGGTCATAGGATATCGTCCATCATCCTCATGAATTTTTTTGGGGAATTTTTCAAACCAAAGGGCATGAAACGCCATTCAAAAAGACCTTCTTTTGAATTGAAGGCGGTCTTCCATACATCTCTCTATTCTATGGGGACCTGGTGGTAGCTAGACTTCATATCAATTTTACTAAATTATTTCGCCCCCTTGAGGTAATCAAGGAGGTCATTGATTCTGGGAATTGGATACCAATTCATGACTGTAATTTTATTTAGGGCTCGGTAATCAATGCAAAGATTCTAGGTCTCGTCTTTCTTCTACACCAGCATGATTGGTCTCCTACAAGGTGATGATATGGGATGGATGTGCCCCTTATGGAGCGGTTCTTTGATCTGTCGCTTGATCTCCTCATTCTCTAAAAGAGAGCAGTGGTAGTCTGGCCCATTGCAAAGTGGTGCACCAGGGGTCAGATCGATGGGATGCTTGACCTAACAGTGCAGAGGTACCCTGTTAGGTGAGGAGAATATATATTTGTATTTTTCCATGACCTTGTCCACTTGCTTCTACTGTGTGGAGAGGTTGGTTGCGAAGGCCCTAGATGTGGCCACAATATTTCACTCACTCTGAGAGAAAATCACGAAGAAGACAAACTTCCCAGTCTGAGAGATGACCTTCCTGCATTGCTTGGCAAAGATCAAAGAAATAACACTAGGTGGGACTGCCTCGGGTATCCTATATAATTTCCCGTTCAAAGTAATAATAACACTACGAGGCCTAGACTCATATACAACATGATGTTTCCATAAATAAGGTTGGCCCAAAAGAACATTACAAACTTCGAGAGGAGAAACATCACTCAATACCTCATCTTTGAAGGGCTTGATGTTGTATGATATGTGACACTATTGGTTGACGTGAAGATCGCTTCCTTGGTGGAGCCATCCAATGGTGTAGGAATGCATCTACGGCGTTGTTGGAAGGGATAACTGCTTGATGACCTCTTCTGAGATGAGGTTCTTCTAGCTACTATTATCAATGATAAAGTGCAGTAGGGTTCCTTTTATCCACATCTGCAAATGAAAGAGGCGCTCGCCTTCTTCTGGCTTGTCTGGTTCACCGGGCTAGACCTTGGTAGTAGCAACAATGGAACTGGGTTCTGCGTCAAAGATTCATCTCCCCCTTTCTGGTTCCGACTCAGAGTTGGACCCCGCATCTGATTCAGAGGCTTTCACTTCAGCCACTAGTGACTTTTTGGAGTGACAATCAATAGTGTTATGCCAGGGGCTCTTATGGATGTCTCAACACTTCCTGATATCTTTCTTTGTCTTATGGAAATATGCAGTAAAATAGTGCCCCACTATTATGTCACCCACTCAGATCGGTATCTGTCCCCACCACCTCATCCATGGATGGGTTGGCCCAACCACCACCAATATAATATCTAGGTGCAATAATACCACCTCCTTAGAAAATAAACTGCATAACATAGAGCCAAAGGAAAAGTCTCCCTCAACACTCGGTACTCACTATGTCAACTAGAAAAAAATTCCCTCCCTCATAAGGAAGACCCATGTGTAGTTACCACCATGGAGCACATGCACCACCATCATCATCTAGGCCCCAATGTTGGATAAGCATTTTCGCTAATTTTGGGATATGTGCTAGAAGAATTCAAATAAAAAATGAAAGTTATAAGATGGACCATAGTGCATGAAAGGAGAATAATTTGAGGATTCAAATCACGCAACAAGAGGATGTGCAACGAAGTAGTGCACAAAAGTCAGAAAATGGTTATAGAACGTTGGGTTTTTGGGGACATTTTTGTCCACTTTTGTAACAGGCTTAACCCTATTTCTATGTATAAATATGTAAACGGTTTTTGGGTAAAGGGGTTGGAGAGAGGAGAAGTTATTAGTGATTTTTGGGTAAGTTGAGTCAAGCGAAAGAAGAGGTATGAGGTATGACTAAGGAGTGAAGCTCGCACTGCAACAAAATGGCTAGGAAAGTTTGGGTAATGTTATTGTTGCACATTTTGTAGTGCAATGCATAGTAGTAAGAGAATTATCAATGACTAATAAAAGAATCCATTCGTTGTGGACATAGCCCATGTTGGGTGAACCACATTAAACTTGTGTGTTGTGATGTGTTTGCATTTTATGATGTTCCATGTTATGATACAATGATGATAAATGTGGAATGTATTGTTCACATATGATGTTATGATGTCGCTCACTGAAGTATCTAGTAATTGAATGAATTTTAAATGGAAGAATGCCGCGCATAGGATATATTTAATGTTAAGTAATGGGAACTGCACACATGAGTGAATGGTAGCGAGAACATGAATAACTTCTCCCTACCCCTCATCACTGCAGAACCTTGGTTCCTGCAACCCCTCTATATGCTTTGGGTGAGACTTCACTTTCTTCAGGGGATGCTGAAAGGGCCGGTGTCTAAGGGATTTGTTGGTATATAGATGATTGACCCCGGGTATTCCCACTGCATAGCAACAAATGGTCATGTTGTTGGGATAGGAAACTATAATTGAGGGGAATGTTTTGGAGGCTGAATAAGGAAGAAATCAAAGAATGTCTAGAGAGGAAGAAGTGATATTTTTCCAGAGAATATAATAGAAACCCTCGGATCAATGATGAAAAATGGTTACAAAGGTATGTTTTCACAGATCTGCATGAAATTTCCTTTAGTGAATTTACGATTATCCTGACTGAATGGTTAGAAAGGCTAGTGGAGAACATTGGGAGATATAGAGTTGAAGCTCCAAGAAACTGGACTCCTGAATTGATAATACAACTCAATACATTAAGTAATAAGGTTTCTCATGCGGTTGATTTCTGGTTGAATAGTATACTAGGGGGTTATATTATAGAATTTGCGATAGATTGTACCCAGTCTTATAGTGTCGCATAGAGGAAATTTTTCAAGGGTCCGCGTGTAAGGTATTTGAGTGTGTTATCTACTTGGATAAAGATGTTATTGTGTGATAAGAATGTCATGAAGATGGAGTGAGACAACTAGGAACCTTCACACACATAGGGTGACTGGGGGATGAACAAAGGATGGTATGAGAGTGGGAAGGATGAGTAAGGATTGAATGGACCGAGGATTTCAAGAGAAGAGAATATTGACTTAGCAAAGAGATTGGAGTATTGCGCTGTGGAAAAAGGTTTATATATATTAGGAAAGAGATTGTGGTTGGGAAAGAAGATAAACTCAAATAATTAGAGGAAAGTGACCCCTGCACAATACTACAAATAGACACACCGTATGGAGAAAGGAAAAGGAAAGAAATAGATCCCCAATATTTTCCAACAAAAGAAAAAATTCCATCTTATATCAGAATCTGCGTCAAGGCCACAACCCTATGTGCATCACTAAGAATTGAAGCGGGAAACGAGAATTGTTTAAGAGAAATTGTAGTGAGTGGAGGAAGTCAGAGAAATAGTTAGAATAGTGGAAGTAGTGCAACGAACCAGAGTCAGTCACCATCACCAAGGGTAATTACAACATCGAGTACAATTGTAGGGATAGATCATACGCTAAGAATGACTGAGTGTCAGGAAGCGGGGTTGGAGGATCCTGAGCAACACTTTTTTGTATGTGACATAATATGGACTACGAAGAATGTCTAGGATGAGATGAAGAAGATCACATAGTTGGCCATGACATTTATAGGTCGTGCGGTACTATGGTATATGAAGTATCATAAAACTAAACCGAATGGAGAATCAATAACTTTGGTAGAGATTGGACAAGCTTTGTTGAAGGAATTTTGGAAGATGAAATTTGAATCACAATATATTAAGAGAGTGCAGAATGAGACAGTGTGGGATTAAGAAAGTGTAGAATGAGACAGTGTGAGATTATGACTAGATATTTAAGGATGTTATGGGTCGATTAATATTTCATAAAACTGATGAGCAACATCAAGAATGGTTTATTTTAGGTCTATTGTATCACATTCATTGTCCGTTAACACAACAAAGAGTCACTTTGTAGCCAGAAGTGTTGGAAATCATGATGAAATTGGAAGCATATTTTGTAGGAGATGGAACATTTATGGAACAGGTATAGTCATAGTTGGTTGCACTAAGAATTCAATTATTAGAGATAACAAAGGAAAAGGAAATACACGAACATGTTTGGTGTATAACATGTAAGACAAAAGGCCATTGAAAGGAAGAATGTCCAACATTCATGCAATATATGGCCACAGGAACACCAAACCCATTGGCAGGAGGAATAGGGTATTGTGAGATATGTAAGACATGGGGACATCATCCAATTTCTTTTCCCTTACTATAGAAGTACCAGAGTACACCTAGGCAATTATTCTATATTTTTTGCAAACCGATAGGACATGATGAGAAAGATTGTCGCACATTTTACTTAATGAGAGAGCTCACTTCAAACGCATACAAAATCCAGGAAGAAAATTTCATAGCAGAAGGAAGATTTCCACAGTACAACACTCCAAGAGGCTTTAATCTGGGTGGATGTGGAGGATTCAACAGAGGTCGAGGACGTGGAGGATTCAACAAAGGTCGAGGACATGGAGGATTTGGTCAAGGAGGCAAAGGACCAATAATTTTTTATAACTGCAATCAACCGGGACATTTAGTGAGAGATTTTCTGAATCCTTGCACAACGTGCACATATTGCAGAA
The DNA here is from genome assembly GCA_032191745.1 of Picea mariana. Classification (NCBI taxonomy): domain Eukaryota; kingdom Viridiplantae; phylum Streptophyta; class Pinopsida; order Pinales; family Pinaceae; genus Picea; species Picea mariana. The sequence continues at coordinate 36,265 of JASDQU011104904.1, forward strand.
AATCAGATCATGTGATAGAAAACTGCCCTCAATTGATAGTGAAGTGGAAGGAGAAAGGGGACCAAAACCAACATTAGAATGAGAACCAAAACTTGCATATGATATCCACTGAGGAATGGGACGATTGACCCAGAGTAGTAGTTGTTACGTGTGGTGGAACAAGAACCGGACCATATGCAAAGGAGAAGGGAAAGGTAATTGAACAATGGATAAGGAAAGAAGTCAAGCCCATGCTATAATTCAATACGATAAAAGAAAAAGAAACCTATCAACAAGAAATGAAGGATATACTAGGACCAGATTGGATAACATCATTGTCAATGACACCACTCATATACGATATGCCATCATTTTATGATCGCACTATTCCATAAAGGCCAGTAGAAAAGGTAAAAAATTTGAAAGACTTTATAAAGAGATGTTTATATTTGATGTAGGATGAGACAACACTGAATGCACTACATTGAATGATTGATTAGTGTACACAAGATAGAGAAGTACCTACGACGTAGAAAGCAATGAACCAAGTCTTTCATAAGAAGCATGCAAATAGAGAGTTCAAATTAAGTGCACAGATAGGAGAATATGACATGGAAAACTTGATCTTAGACTTAGGATCATGTGGCGATGTTCTTCCAAGACAGGCATGGGTGATGATGGGGAAACCAAAGCTATTTTGGTCAAATATTCAGTTGAGGTTGGATAACCAACATAAGATAATACCAATTAGGAGATTGGCAGGAGTACTTGTTAATATAGATGGAGTGCACAATGTAGTTGAATTTGATTTTATTGAGATTGTTGATAAAATTCATCCATATCCATCCTTGCTTGGACTGGATTGGGCCTTTGAAAATAGAGCAATTATTAACTTGAATAAGAGAAAGATGATATTTGAAGGAGGAGGATTAAAGGTCACTACACCATTAGACCCTATGGAGGCAAGATGATATGTGGAACCCGTAAGGAAGGAAATTGATAACTTATATAATATGACAGTGTGCATGGATGGCTACGTTAATCCCACCACAAATGGTGCACTTATTTGGAGAAGAATAATCTCATGCACATCAAACTTGGAGGAAGGACTTGAACACTAGCAACATCGGTTGCATGAAGTGTCGACCCAAAGGTGGCTCACATTACTTGCTCTTTGTACTGGATCAAAATATAAGTACGTGATATGCCAAATTTTGAGGGATTAACTAAGGTAAGTTCTTTTGTAAATGAATTTGAGCTGCACATACCCGAACAACAAAGAATATTAGCATTAGATTTTGCATTGAGAACAACTCCAGCAAGATGGTGAGCAACCCACAAGGAGGGTATAGAGGATTGGAAACATTGTAAAAGGATGATGTAGATCAGGTTTGGAATATAAGACATTATGCATAAGTATACGAGGATGAGCGATCCAAAGGACCATTTTTCACGATGTATTATGACTTGGAGGAAAGCACCGAAGTAGGAATGGATGCACAGGTTCATACAAACACTACAGATAGTTCCCAGGAACTAATATTTAGAGCTAGAAGTGTGCAAAGGGACAACAAAATGGGAATATCTCACCTGAAACTTTAAGGTAACATATAAATTTGAATCTAAATCACCTTTAGTAGATGTATCTTTACAAGTCATTAGAGGAAAAATTTTGATGGAAGAAGGTCAAGTAGAAATAGTACCTACATGTAGTGTACACAGAGTGTCTGTGACAGTTTATAAACTATTAGAATGTTAGAATGTTACTGAGGAAGAGAAAGAAGGAGAAAAAACAAGAAATGTACAGGTACCAGAGACTGAAGGGGAGCATGATGTAGTAGGTCCAACACTTGAATCCTACACATATGCAAAGCCCTTAATAGTGTAAAAAGTGAACATTAGAAGGGTGGTCTTCCCCTTTTTCCCAAGGAGTCTTTTTTTTTGGAATCATCCTTAGCATATTGATCTTGATGATTTTTATTAGGCTCATTTCCATTGAAAGGAGGTTTGGATCCCTTCTTCCTCTGATCATACTTCTCCTTCTTCTTATCCTTCCAAGATTTATGCATGGAATATCTACCCCGGCCTTGCTCATACATGTATTTATCCTTTCTGATATCCTCAGTCAAGGTCTTGGGCTCATCATACCAAATCTTTTCTTTATAAAAGGTTGGAAGTCCACTCAAAAACCTTTGTATATTTACCTTTTCATTATTTATAAACCCAACATACTTTAACAACCCTAAGAAATTCTTCTCATACTCTGCCATAGTCATGCTTTCCAGCCTGAGTTCAAAGAACTCCTGCATTTTCTTGTCATAAAAATGCTCTGAGAGGTACTCCTTCTGGAAATATTTCTTGGGTTGCTTCCAAGTGATTCTATTCTCATTAATATGTTCAACTTGCTTTAGTTGATCCCACCACATTGTGGCTTTCCCATGTAAGTGGTAGGTGGCAATTATGGCTTCTAGATTTGATGGATAGTTGTGCGATTGGAAATATCTCTTGAGTCCAAGCAACCATGCTTCAACATCGTCTTCCTTTTCTCTTTCACCATCAAATGATGGTGGCTTGAGATTCCTCATCTATCCTTGCAAATTGTCCACCTCAGGTCTCCTTCTTTGGTGCCTGACAGGAGACACCTCTGGACTGCTTAAGGAATATTCAGATGCATAAAAATTTCTTACTGAGTAAGGATGTGAGTGGTTTCTATGAGCTCTACTAGCACTTATGGAATAGCCCGCTCTTCCATGATCATCTCTTATTTTATGACACTTGCCTTCTTCCCCTTGCTTTGAGCCATTTTTGGCTTGACTTTGCAACCGATTAAGCTCTACAACACTCAAGCATTTATCTGAATTTTCTACCTCATCACCCTCTCGTTGCTTACCTTGTAGATCTTCACTTCTATTTTCAGGCTCTTCACAGTTTCTAGCAATGTTTCTTGCTCCCCTTGGCCCCTGCGTATGTTGGATTATGTCTCTGCATTGCCAATTCTGGTATTTTGTCCTTCGACCTCTTTATCATCGTTGGAGGCTCCCTCACCTTCTTCCATTTCTTCAATACACATTCTGAGTTGATGTGTTTAAATCCCTTAATTCTGCAAAATGTGCAAGTGACCATTTTGTCAGAATTAAGCATATGATGAACAAAATTTGTCAATAATGCTACATATCCTTTCAACTCATGAAGAATATATATAAATAACACTTCCATGTTATCCCTGGGTTGATATAGAAATCAATTCTGCGTAGGTGCTTCCTTCAAACCACTTTTCCAAGTGACCACGGCTTGCAATCGCGGGCCAAATCCTTCCTGGTGCTTTTCTGTGTTAGAATCACTATATCAGAGATCGTGTGTTTTAAAATCAATCGAGGGATTAGATAGATGATCAACATGAGCTCCGAGACTCCGACTTCGGGAGTTCCATACTGTCCACACTCTCAACTCCTCTAGAGTTCCAAGTCTCTAGATTGCAGGATTTGTTGCCACGTATCATGCCCCGATCAACGACTAGGATTTCCTTCGCAGCTCCGGGATTGGGGGTTTCCAAAGTGCCTCTCCACAAATCTCCCGGAGTGTCGAAATATCATAGGTCCTCTCCTTTTTCAATGTATCACCTCCCGATCAATGGTGGATATTAAATTTGGTCTTTGGTAGTTCTCAACCCAAGCAACCTGCACTCAAAATCTTTGGAGTACCAAGTCTTCGGACCTTGGGATCTTGCGCCACGTGTCTACTGTAATCAATGGGTGAGATGGAATCTGGCCTTCGAGATTACTTGACCCCAAATTCCCATGCCTTGAATCCTTTGGAGTGCCAAGTCTTTGGACTATAGGATCTGCTGCCATGCGTCCTCTCCCGATCAACGGTGAGGGTTTACTCTACTCTTTGAAGCTTCAGGGGTTTCACTTTCATTACACTTCATTCCTTCAAAACACCGACTAGCGAACTCCTGGAGTCTTCGTCAGTAACTAAGCACCAAGGGGTTCCATGTGGCAGAAAATAAGGCACGGACACGTGGCCCTATCTGACGAGTGACATCTGTCATATAATAACTAGCATGAAATATATTTGAAAAACATGAAACACGGTGACATGTGGAAAGCATCAAGTGTTTCCATGTCACTTCAGGTGACATCAGTGAGCCACATCACTCTAGTGCCTCTCAACTTTTGGACTTCAGAACTTTGAAGCTTTGGGAGACTTCTCAACACTACAAAACAAATCCCCTGAACGCTGAACTCCCGAATATGTTGATCTATGGACACGTCTCCTCAAACATGAACGGTCTAGATTTACTTTGGGGTTCGAGACTTTGAAGGTTTTTGATGTTGAACAACACCACACCCCTGGACTATCGAACGCCAAATTTATGAACCCTTGCTAATATTCGGACATGTGTCCCTGAATATGAAGGGTCCATATTTACTCTGAAGTTCGAGACTTCGAAGGTTTTCTATCGATCCCCGACCATCAGTGATCGACGATCGAAGATTTTCTTTATCTGGGAAAAAGAAAAACTTCACCAGAATTTGTCGATCCCCAACCATTTGTCATTGGCGATCGAAGATTTTCCTTGATCGATCTTCAACCCTTCACCCAATTCGCCGACCCTAAACCATCGACGATTTTTGTTGGTGAACTTCCACACTTAGAAGTTTTTACAAAATCACACATGAATCTAGGCCATTTATCTCTCGACTAAGATGATCTTGACCGTTGGTTTTCTCCAACTCCCCAAACAGTCGAAATGAATAGGAATCATCGATGTTCCTCATTTTTCGAATCATTGAATCAATCTCAGTCGTTGATTTGGTAATTCTGCCAAACTTTGCAAACATTTGAATTTTAAAAATTTTCAAGGATGAATTGGGACCGTTGATCCAAGATAAAAAATGATCTCAACTGTCGATTCTCCAAAATCTGTGCAGCATTACAACAACCATTAAAACTCAAATTTTTGACCTTCCAAGTCAAATTTGGCTTGACAACTTTGCAAATCGAATCCATTAACTTCTTAGACAATCCTGGAATCATTCAAACTCATATCTATTCACGAATTTGGGGGGTTACACTCAAACGCTTCCATCGTTTTCCCCCAAATT
>JASDQU011104904.1:44299-57945 GCA_032191745.1 Picea mariana
AGAAGAGCTTGGCAGTGGCCTCTACTGTGATGCTCTTCTTGTAGGCGGCCAAGATCTCCATCTTGGAAAAGAGAGTAATAAGCGCAAAGACACAGTAATTTCCCCTCTTGGTGGATGGAAGGCCCGACATGTAGTCCATTCAGATGGATTCCCATGGCCTGTCAAGAGTAGGAAGGGGGTGTACATGTCCTGTTTCTTAGTGATCGGTTTGGCAATAGTGCAGGCAGTGCAGAACCTAATATACTTGCTGACATCCTGTCGAAGTTTTGGCCAGCAGAAATGTTTCTGCAGCACTGCCACTGTATTTTTTATGCCAAAGTGTCCTACCACCCGACTGTAGTGGGCTTCCCAAATCAGATTCGCTTGCTTTCTTGATGGAACACAGAGATGCCCCAGTCGACACAATAGCCAATCCTGAAGATGGAAATTAGCGAAAATTGAGTTTGCGCCCAACATTTGGTATGTGGTGATGAAGTCAGGGTCTATCTCATAGAGGTTGGGCCATCCAGAGGTCTCATGGCTGCAAGATTCTAGCACTGTGGTGAGTTCTTTGATTGGTGGTTGGTTGAGGAAATCAACAAATCGGTTGGTACTGCTTGTTTTATACTTGATGTTGAGGTGGAACTGCTACAAGTATTTAGACCACTTATGATGGTGGTCATTCTACAATTTTCCTTGTGTATGCATGAACTACAATGGTTTATGATCCGTGTGGATGACTGTCTCCTTTCCGAGAATGTAATGTCTTCGTTGGAGACAACACAATGGAGTACATTTCTTTGTCGTAAGTAGGGTAATTACAGACAACATATGATAATGTCTCACTATGATAGGCCACATGGTGGTCGTGGTGAGTGAGAACTACACCAACAACATAGTCCGAAGCATCTATCTTGATATCAAAGGGATGTTGTAGGTTCGATAATGAAAGTATTGGAGTTGAGCACAAGCGTTGCTTTAAATCATTGAATGATTGTTGTTGAGACATTCCCCACACAAATGTTTCCTTACCAACACCCCTGGTTACTTGGATAAGGCCCCATGAAATATGGGAGAATCCCAACATGAACCTGCGATAGAAATTGGCAAGGCCTAAGAAGCTATGAAGCTCAGTGAGTGTGGTTGGGGTGGCTCAGTCACGAATGACCTGGATCTTGGCTGGATCCACATGTACACCATGATGATCCACAATGTAGCCTAGGTACTAGACCATGTCCATGCTGAAGGAGCATTTTTCTAAGTTGGCATATAGCTTGTGCTACTACAGGGTGTGCAGAACCTCCTGAATATGCTTCAAGTGTTCCCCCCAATTCTTGCTATAGATGAGGATTTCATCCAGATACACCACTAAAAAGGTATTGGTGAGAGGTCGTAGGATATCATCCATCATCCTCGTGAAAGTTTTTGGGGAATTTTTCAAACCAAAGGGCATGACACGCCATTCAAAAAGACCTTCTTTTGACTTGAAGGCAGTCTTCCATATATCTCTCTGTTCTATGGGGACTTGGTGGTAGCTAGACTTTATATCAATTTTACTGAAGTATTTCTCCCCCTTGAGGTAATCAAGGAGGTCATTGATTCTAGGAATTGGGTACCAGTTCATGACTGTTATTTTATTTAGGGCTCGGTAATCAATGCAAAGATTCCAGGTCTCATCTTTCTTCTGCACCAGCATGATTGGTCTCCTACAAGGTGATGAGATGGGATGGATGTGCCCCTTATGGAGTGGTTCTTTGATTTGTCGCTTGATCTCCTCATTGTCTAATAGAGAGCGGTCGTAGTCTGGCCCATTGGGAAGCGGTGCACCAGGGGTCAGATCGATGGGATGCTTGACCTAACAGTGCAGAGGTACCCTATTAGGTGAGGAGAATATATATTTGTATTTTTCCATGACCTTGTCCACTTGCTTCTATTGTGTGGAGAGGTTGCTTGCGAAGGCCCTGGATGTGGCCGCAATATTTCACTCACTTTGAGAGAAAATCACGAAGAAGACAAACTTCCCAGTCTGAGAGATGACCTTCCTGCATTGCTTGGCAAAGATCAAAGAAATAACACTAGGTGGGACTGCCTCGGGTATCTTGTATAATTTCCTATTCAAAGTAATAATAACACTACGAGGCCTAGACTCATATACAGTATGACGTTTCCATAAATAAGGTTGGCCCAAAAGAACATTACAAACTTCGAGAGGAGAAACATCACTCAATACCTCATCTTTGAAGGGCTTGATGTTGTATGATATGTGACATTATTGGTTGACGTGAAGATCGCTTCCTTGGTGGAGCCATCCAATGGTGTAGGAATGCATCTACGGTGTTGTCGGAAGGGCTAGCCACTTGACGACCTCTTCTGAGATGAGGTTCTTCTAGCTACTATTATCAACGATAAAGTGTAGTAGGGTTCCTTTTATCCACATCTGCGAATGAAAGAGGTGCTCGCCTTCTTTTGGCTTGTCTGGTTCATCGGGCTAGACCTTGGTAGTAGCAACAATGGAACTGGGTTTCGTGTCAAAGATTCATCTCCCCCTTTCTGGTTCCGACTCAGAGTTGGAACCCGCATCTGATTCAGAGGCTTTCACTTCAACCACTAGTGACTTTTTGGAGCGACAATCAATAGTGTTATGCCAGGGGCTCTTATGGAAGTCGCAACACTTCCTGATATCTTTCTTTGTCTTATGGAAATATGCAGTAAAATAGTGCCCCACTATTATGTCACCCACTCAGATCGGTATCCGTCCCCACCACCTCATCCATGGATGGGTTGGCCCAACCACCACTAATATAATATTTAGGTGCAATAATACCACCTCCTTAGAAAATAAACTGCATAACATAGAGCCAAAGGCAAAGTCTCGCTCAACACTTTGTACTCACTATGTCAACTAGGAAAAAATGTCCTCCCACATAAGGAAGACCCATGCGTAGTTACCACCATGGAGCACATGCTCCACCATCATCATCTAGGCCCCAATGTTGGATAAGCATTTTTGCTAATTTTGGGATCTGTGCTAGAAGAATTCAAATAAAAAATGAAAGTTATAAGATGGACCATAGTGCATGACAGGAGAATACTTTGAGGAGTCAAATCACGCAACAAGAGGATGTGCAACGAAGTAGTGCACAAAAGTCAGAAAATGGTTATAGACCGTTGGGTTTTTGGGGACATTTTTGTCCACTTTTGTAATAGGCTTAACCCTATTTCTATGTATAAATATGTAAACGGTTTTTGGGTAAAGGGGTTGGAGAGAGGAGAAGTTATTAGTGAATTTTGGGTAAGTTGAGTCAAGTGAAAGAAGAGGTATGAGGTGTGACTAAGGAGTGAAGCTCACACTGCAACAAAATGGCTAGGAAAGTTTGGGTAATGTTATTGTTGCATATTTTGTAGCGCAATGCGTAGTTGTAAGAGAATTATCAATGACTAATAAAAGAATCCATTCGTTGTGGACATAGCCCATGTTGGGTGAACCACATTAAACCCGTGTGTTGTGATGTGTTTGCATTTTATGATGTTCCATGTTATGATACAATGATGATAAATGTTGAATGTATTGTTCATATATGATGTTATGATGTCGCTCACTGAAGTATCTAGTAATTGAATGAATTTTAAATGGAAGAATTCCGCGCATAGGATATATTTAATGTTAAGTAATGGGAACTGCACACATGAGTGAATGGTAGTGAGAACATGAATAATTTCTCCCTACCCCTCATCACTGCAGAACCTTGGTTCCTGCAACCCCTCTATATGCTTTGGGTGAGACTTCACTTTCTTCTAAAGGATGATGAAAGGGCCGGTGTCTAAGGGATTTGTTGGTATATAGATGATTGACCCCAGGTATTCCCACTGCATAGCAACAAATGGTCATGTTGTTGTGACAGTAAACTATAATTGAGAGGAATGTTTTGGAGGCTGAATAAGGAAGAAATCAAAGAATGTCTAGAGAGGAAGAAGTGATATTTTTCCAGAGAATATAATAGAAACCCTCGGATCAATAATGAACAATGGTTACAAAGTTATGTTTTCACAGATCTGCATGAAATTTCCTTTGGTGAATTTACAATTATCTTGACTGAATGGTTAGAAAGGTTGGTGGAGAACATTGGGAGATATAGAGATGAAGCTCTAAGAAACTAGACTCCTGAATTGATAATACAACTCAATACATTGAGTAATAAGGTTTGTCATGCGGTTGATTTCTGGTTGAATAGTATACTAGGGGGTTATATTATAGAATTTGCGATAGATTGTACCCAGTCTTATAGTGTCGCATAGAGGAAATTTTTCAAGGGTCCGTGCGTAAGGTATTTGAGTGCGCTGTCTACTTGGATAAAGATGTTATTGTGTGATAAGAATGTCATGAAGATGGAGTCAGACAACTAGGAACCTTCACACACATAGGGTGACTGGGGGATGAACAAAGGATGGTATGAGAGTGGGAAGGATGAGTAAGGATTGAATGGACCGAGGGTGTCAAGAGAAGAGAATATTGACTCAGCAAAGAGATTGGAGTATTGCGTTGTGGAAAAAGGTTTATATATATTAGGAAAGAGATTGTGGTTGGGAAAGAAGAGAAACTCAAATAATTCGAGGAAAGTGACCCCTGCACAATACTACAAATAGACACACCATATGGAGAAAGGAAAAGGAAAGAAATAGATCCCTAATATTTTCCAACAAAAGAAGAAATTCCATCTTATATTAGAATCCGCGTCAAGGCCACGACCCTGTGTGCATCACTGAGAATTGAAGCGGGAACCGAGACTTGTTTAAGAGAAATTGTAGTGAGTGGAGGAAGTCAAAGAAATAGTCAGAATAGTGGAAGTAGTGCAACGAACCAGAGTCAGTCACCATAACCAAGGGTAATTACAACATCGAGTACAATTGTAGGGATAGATCATACACTAAGAATGACTGAGTGTCAGGGAGCGGGGTTGGAGGATCCTGAGCAACACTTTTTTGTATGTGACATAATATGGACTGTGAAGAATGTCCAGGATGAGATGAAGAAGATCACACAGTTGGCCATGATGTTTATAGGTCGTGCGGTACTATGGTATATGAAGTATCATAAAACTAAATCGAATGGAGAATCAATAACTTTGGTAGAGATTGGACAAGCGTTTTTGAAGGAATTTTGGAAGCTGAAATTTGAATCACAATATATTAAGAGAGTGCAGAATGAGACAGTGTGGGATTAAGAAAGTGTAGAATGAGACAGTGTGAGATTATGACTAGATATTTAAGGATGTTATGGGTCGATTAATATTTCATAAAACTGACGAGCAACATCGAGAATGGTTTATTTTAGGTCTATTGTAGCACATTCATTGTCCGTTAACACAACAAAGAGTCACTTTGTAGCTAGAAGTGTTGGAAATCATGATGAAATTGGAAGCATATTTTGTAGGAGATGGAACATTTATGGAACAGGTACAGTCATAGTTGGTTGCGCTAAGAATTCAATTATTAGAGATAACGAAGGAAAAGGAAAAACACGAACATGTTTGGTGTATAACATGTAATACAAAAGGCCATTGAAAGGAAGAATGTCCAACATTCATGCAATATATGGCCACAGGAACACCAAACCTATTGGCAGGAGGAATAGGGTATTGTGAGATATGTAAGACATGGGGACATCATCCAATTTATTTTCCCTTACTATAGAAGTACCAGAGTACACCCAGGCAGTTATTCTATATTTTTTGCAAATCAATAGGACATGATGAGAAAGATTGTCGCGCATTTTACTTAATGAGAGAGCTCACTTCAAACGCATACAAAATCCAGGAAGAAAATTTTGTAGCAGAAGGAAGATTTCCACAGTACAACACTCCAAGAGGCTTTAATCTGGGTGGACGTGGAGGATTCAACAGAGGCCGAGGACGTGGAGGATTCAACAAAGGTCGAGGACATGGAGGATTTGGTCAAGGAGGCAGAGGACTGGTAATTTTTTATAACTGTAATCAACTGAGACATTTGGTGAGAGATTTTCTGAATCCTTGCACAACGTGCACATATTGCAGAAAAACAGATCATGTGATAGAAAATTTCCCTCAATTGATAGTGAAGTGGAAGGAGAGTGGGGACCAAAACCAACATCAGAATGAGAACCAAAACCTGCATATGATATCCACTGAGGAATGGGACGATTGGCCCAGAGTAGTAGTTGTTACATGTGGTGGAACAAGAACCGGACTAGATGCAAAGGAGAAGGGAAAGGGAATTGAACAATGGATAAGGAAAGAAGTCAAGCCCATGCTATCATTCAATATGATAAAATAAAAAGAAACCTATCAACAAGAAATGAAGGATATACTAGGACCGGACTGGATAACATCATTGTCAATGACACCACTCATATACGATATGCCATCATTTTATGATCACACTATTCCATAAAGGCCAGTAGAAAAGGTAAAAAATTTGAAAGACTTTATAAAGAGATGTTTGTATTTGATGCAGGATGAGACAACACTAAATGCACTACATTGAATGATTGATTAGTGTACACAATATAGAGAAGTACCCACGACGTAGAAAGTAATGAACCAAGTCTTTCATAAGAAGCATGCAAATAGAGAGTTCAGATTAAGTGCACAGATAGGAGAATATGACATGGAAAATTGATCTTAGACTTAGGATCATGTGGCGATGTTCTTCCAAGACAGGCATGGGTGATGATGGGGAAACCAAAGCTAGTTTGGTCAAATATTTAATTGAGGTTGGATAACCAACATAAGATAATACCAATTAGGAGATTGGCAAGAGTAGTTGTTAATATAGATGGAGTGCACAGTGTAGTTGAATTTGAGTTTATTGAGATCGTTGATAAAATTCATCCATATCCAGCCTTTCTTGGACTGGAATGGGCCTTTGAAAATAGGGCAATTATTAACTTGAATAAGAGAGAGATGATATTTGAAGGAGGAGGCTTAAAGGTCACTACACCATTAGACCCTATGGAGGCAAGATGATATGTGGAACCCGCAAGGAAGGAAATTGATAACTTATATAATATGACAGTGTGCATGGATGACTACGTCAATCCCACCACAGATGGTGCACTTATTTGGAGAAGAATAATCTCATGCGCATCAAACTCAGAGGAAGGAATTGAACACTAGCAACATCGGTTGCATGAAGTGTCGACCCGAAGGTGGCTCGCATTACTCGCTCTTTGTGCTGGATCAAAATATAAGTACGTGATATGCCAAATTTTGAGGGATTAACTAAGGTAAGTTCTTTTGTAAATGAATTTGAGCTGCACATACCCAAACAACAAAGAATATTAGCATTAGATTTTGCATTGAGAACAACTCCAGCAAGATGGTGAGCAACCCACAAGGAAGGTATAGAGGATTGGAAACATTGTAAAAGTATGATGTAGATCAGGTTTGGAATATAAGACATTATGCATAAGTATGCGGGGATGAATGATCCAAAGGACCATTTTGCACAATGTATTATGACTTGGAGGAAAGCACCGAAGTAGGAATGGATGCACAGGTTCATACATACACTAGAGATAGTTCCCAGGAACTAATATTTAGAGCTAGAAGTGTGCAGAGGGACAACAAAATGGGAAGATCTCACCTGAAACTTTAAGGTAACATAAATTTGAATCTAAATCACCTTTAGTAGATGTATCTTTACAAGTCATTAGAGGAAAATTTTTGATGGAGGAAGGTCAAGTAGAAATAGTACCTACATGTAATGTACATAGAGTGTCTGTGACAGTTCATAAACTATTAGAATGTTATAATGTTACTGAGGAAGAGAAAGAAGGAGAAAACCCAAGAAATGTACAGGTACCAGAGACTGAAGGGGAGCATGATGTAGTAGGTCCAACACTTGAATCCTACACATATGCAAAGCCCTTAATAGTGTGAAAAGTGAACATTCGAAGGGTGGTCTTCGCCTTTTTCCTAAGGAGTCTTCTTTTTTGGAATCATCCTTAGCATATTGATCTTGATGATTTTTATTAGGCTCATTTCCATTGAAAGGAGGTTTGAATCCCTTCTTCCTCTGATCATACTTCTCCTTCTTCTTATCCTTCCAAGATTTATGCATGGAATATCTACCCTGGCCTTGCTCATACATGTAATTATCCTTCCTGATAGCTTTAGTCAAGGTCTTGGGCTCATCATACCAAATCTTTTCTTTATAAAAGGTTGGAAGTCCACTCAAAAACCTTTGTATATTTACCTTTTCATCATTTATAAACCCAACATACTTTAACAACCCCAAGAAATTCTTCTCATACTCTGCCAGAGTCATGCTTCCCAGCATGAGTTCAAAGAACTCCTGCATTTTCTTGTCATAAAAATGCTCTGAGAGGTACTCCTTCTGGAAATATTTCTTGGGTTGCTTCCAAGTGATCCTATTCTCATTAATATTTTCAACTTGCTTTAGTTGATCCCACCACATTGTGGCTTTCCCATGTAAGTGGTAGGTGGCAATTATGGCTTCTAGATTTGATGAATAGTTGTGCGATTGGAAATATCTCTTGAGTCCAAGAAACCATGCTTCAACATCGTCTTCCTTTTCTCTTTCACCATCAAATGATGGTGGCTTGAGATTCCTCATCTATCCTTGCAAATTGTCCACCTCAGGTCTCCTTCTTTGGTGCCTGACAGGAGACACCTCTGGACTGCTTAAGGAATATTCAGATGCATAAAAATTTCTTACTAAGTAAGGAGGTGAGTGGTTTCTATGATCTCTACTAGAACTTATGGAATAACCCGCTCTTCCACGATCATCTCCTCTTTTATGACACTTTCCTTCTTCTTCTTTCTTTGAGCCATTTTTGGCTTGACTTTACAACCGATTTAAGATCTACAACACTCAAGAATTTATCTGAATTTTCTCCCTCATCACCCTCTCGTTGCTTACCTTGTAGATCTTCACTTATGGTTTCAGGCTTTTCATAGTTTCTAGCAATGTTTCTTTCTCCCCTTGGCCCCTGCGTCTGTTGGATTATGTCTCGGCATTGCCAATTCTGGTATTCTATCCTTCGACCTATTTATCATCGTTGGAGGCTCCCTCACCTTCTTTCATTTCTTCAATACACATTCTGAGTTGATGTGTTTAAATCCCTTAATTCTGCAAAATGTGCAAGTGACCATTTTGTCAGAATTAAGCATATGATGAACAAAATTTGTCAATAATGCTACAGATCCTTTCAACTCATGAAGAATATATATAAATAACACTTCCATGTTATCCCTGGGTTGATACAGAAATCAATTCTGCATAGGTGCTTCCTTCAAACCACTTTTCCAAGTGACCACGGCTTGAAACCACGGGCCAAATCCTTCCTGGTGCTTTTCTGTGTTAGAATCACTATATCGAAGATCGTGTGTTTTAAAATCGATCGAGGGATTAGATAGACTATCAACAGGAGATCCAAGACTCCAACTTCAGGAGTTCCATACTATCCACACTCTCAACTCCTCTGGAGTTCCAAGTCTCCAGACTGCAGGATTTGTTGCCACGTATCATGCCTCGATCAACGGCTAGGATTTCCTTCGCAGCTCCGGGATTGGGGGTTTCCAAAGTGCCTCTCCACAAATCTCCCGGAGTGCCGAAATATCATAGGTCCTCTCCTTTTTCAATGTATCACCTCCCGATCAATGGTGGATATTAAATTTGGCCTTCGGTAGTTCTCGACCCAAGCAACCTGCACTCAAAATCTTTGGAGTACCAAGTCTTCGGACCTTGGGATCTTGTGCCATGTGTCTGCTGTAATCAATGGGTGAGATGGAATCTGGCCTTCGAGATTACTTGACCTCAAATTCTTATGCCTTGAATCCTCTAGAGTGCCAAGTCTTCGGACTATAGGATCCGCTGCCACGCGTCCTCTCTCGATCAATGGTGAGGATTTACTCTACTCTTTGAAGCTTCAGGGGTTTCACTTTCATTACACTTCATTCCTTCAAAACACCGACTAGCGAACTCCTGGAGTCTTTGTCAGTAACTAAGCACCAAGGGGTTCCATGTGGCAGAAAATAAGGCATGGACACGTGGCCCTATCTAATGAGTGACATGTGTCATATAATAACTAGCATGAAAGATATTTGAAAAACATGAAACACGGTGACATGTGGCAAGCATCAAGTGTTTCCATGTCACTCTAGGTGACATCAGTGAGCCAAATCACTCTAGTGCCTCTCAACTTTTGGAATTTAGAACTTTGAAGCTTTGGGAGACTTCTCAACACTACAAAACAAATCCCCTGAACACTGAACTCCCGAATATGTTGATCTGCAGACACATCTCCTCAAACATGAATGGTCTAGATTTACTTTGGGGTTCGAGACTTTGAAGGTTTTTGATGTTGAACAACACCACACCCCTGGACTATCGAACGCCAAATTTATGAACCCTTGCTAATATTTGGACACGTGTCCCTGAATATGAAGGGTCCATATTTACTCTGAAGTTTGAGACTTTGAAGGTTTTCTATCGATCCCTGACCATTAGTGATCGACGATCGAATATTTTCTTTGTTTGGGAAAAAGAAAAAATTCACCAGAATCTGTCGATCCCTGACCATTGGTCATTGGCGATCGAAGATTTTCCTTGATCGATCTTCAACCCTTCACCCAATTCGCCGACCCTAGACCATCGATGATTTTTGTTGGTGAACTTCCACACTTAGAAGTTTTTACAAAATCACACATGAATCTGGGCCATTTAACTCTCGGCTAAGATGATCTTGACCGTTGGTTTTCTCCAACTCCCCAAATAGCCGAAATGAATAGGAATCGTCGATGTTCCTCATTTTTCGAATCATCGAATCAATCTCAGTCGTTGATTTGGTAATTCTGCCAAACTTTGCAAACATTTGAATTTTTAAAATTTTCAAGGATGAATTGGGACCGTTGATCCAAGATAAAAAACGATCTCAACTGTCGATTCTCCAAAATCTGTGCAGCATTACAACGACCATTAAAACTCAAATTTTCGACCTTCCAAGTGAAATTTGGCTCGACAACTTTGTAGATCGAATCCATTAACTTCTTAGACAATCATGGAATCATTCAAACTCATATCCATTCACGAATTTGGGGGGTTACACTCAAACGCTTCCAACGTTTTCCCCCAAATTCACATACATATATATAAAATATGTGATAACGAATCTTCTCGATTCACACTTGTTCTGGCCTGTAAGAATCCAATGTTTGAACCAGAAGCTCTGATACCAATTTGTAACGTCCCCATCCACCCAAGCTGGGAAAGGCCACTGCAATTCTTCTCTGTTACGAAACTGTAACATACCCAACCTCCCACGGGACGACATGCCACACAAAAAATGCACCTCTTGGCTGATTTGGAAACTCTGATAATAAAGAAGCATGAAATAAATACATGCACAATATATCATGCACAACATTAACTAGCAAGCATGCATATTATAGGTATAATCTCAGGTATAATAATTTGATACACAATGGAAATAAATACATAAGCAAAGGAAACCATAATAGAAAGCACTCATCTTTTATAAAAGAATACACCAACTGGTTGCATACCAAGGACGTTCCACCCAACCGTAGACATTGTTTTTCCAAGTCTCAACAACAGTGTCACCCCCAAGCCAGGGATATGAATCCACAAGGAATGTTCCAGAGTGTTACTTGGCTTCCCAAACCAGTTAGCACTCAAGCTCTCACATGATTCTCTAGCACTCACAGCAATCCAAGTACCCAACTCTCTTCTACCCAACCTGCACCACCCAAGAGAATAGACCTCCACCCTTCTCTGCCATGCAGTCCCTCAGGAAGTCCCTCTCCTTCCAGGGCTCCATTGCAATTGGTCCAGAATCTCCATGCTCGGACTCTCAGGACTCACAACTATGATCAAAGTTGATCACAGGCCAAGCATCTCAGACATGCAAGCCTCAAATCATGGTTGGAATACACCAACAATATCTACAACCAACAAAACCGTGGTTGCTATTCATCAGTTCATCTTCCTTTCCCAAGACAAGACACCAAAATGAGGAAATATGAGTGAGTGAAGGAATGGATGGAGTGCAGACTCCATGAGAGAGGATGAACAATGAACAAATCAGGTGAATGAACGCATGAGGCGACCAAAAACAACACCAGAATGGGGACGGGAATGAGAGTATTTTCCAATGGGAGAACCCCATCCACAGACCAGGGACGGGAATGAGATTATTTTCCAACGGGAGAACCCCATCCACAGACCAGGGACGGGTTTTTGTAATTCATGGGGATCAAAAACCTCTTGGCCTTCCCCCAAGAGCTCATGTAATTGATCCCCGCCCCCATTACACAAAATGGGTAATATAAAATAAATAAGCACTTATCCCCTCAAGCCCCCTCTCTTGTGGAATCATATCCCCCTATAACTCTAGTCCTTGTCCGTCTAGCAGCCATCAATGTGTTTATTATAAATAATGATCAAAATATTACATTTCTTAGGCACACTAGCCTTTTAATAATTGTTTGGGCACTCTGGCCTTTCAATGATGTAACAATACATTATTTAATATCGGGGCTCAAAACCCAGGGTGTTACAATGTGGTTTCATTATAAGACCAAGTGACCCTTTATGCATTGCATGATTGTGGGCTCCTAAAATTATTTAGGAGTTAGAACATGTAAAGCTAGAGTATGTTGTAACAGAGTCCTGTAAGCTTATGGGGTCTAGATGAGCATTTTTTTCGACTTGGGCATGTGATTGTCCACTTCGATGTTAAGGACATCTATTTCTTGAAAGGTTTATTATCCCAACGATGAGATTCGATAGTTTTGAAGGGAGGTGTAAGAGGTGGGATGTGGGCACAATAGATGAGTATATTGCAGTACATTGCAGATCAAGGTCTAGAAAGGGAAACAACTAGTTACAAATAAAGATGTGTAGTAGTTACCATTGATGACTATCTTATTGACCATTACTCAGGTATTGGGGTCAACTACACCACATATTACTTCATTTTCACATCCGCACTATGATTTAGAGTGTCTTTGGCCTACAGTATATGATTGGTGGTCTAGCTTAGTGGTCAACATGAGGTACTAATTGACTAAATGCAGGACTGAGAAACACAAATAGTTTGGTTATAGTTTGATCCTTTGTTTGTTCTTTCTAGAGAGGGTTCCAATTATGTGGCCCCACATATTATCTCCAGTAACCGAGTATATAAATCCCAAGATGCAGAGGTGGCTAAATTACATGGCTCACCGTAGAGGTGGTCCTCCCATGAACATGTTTGGGTAGGATTTCTTTAACTAGTGGGATGAGCAGAGATGGAGGAATATCCCTATGCTAACATAAAATTTTGACATGATCTTAACTTTGTGCTACCTCCAAAATCCCAGTGTCCTCGTGTAAACAAGATTTTTGAACATTTTATGGCCCTAAAAGGCTATTTTACGACCTTTGTCATGACCAAAACCCCTTACGACTTGCATTTTATGCATTAAAATTTATAGAGTTTTATATCGGTGTTTTAACCTCTAGATTAGTTGAAATTTCATCCGATCATTGGGGCACATATTAACATATTAACTCTAATGCATAAAATGGAGTGATATTAAACTTTGGTTCAAGTAAAATTTAGAATTGTCTTTGATGGAAAGATCAAACCACCTTCGATAACCATT
>JASDQU011104905.1:12695-29963 GCA_032191745.1 Picea mariana
AACATCATCAAATTTTAAAGTATTTGAACTAGAGACATAGTTACTTACAGCCATGACCAAGCCATTCCATCTTTCTGGAAATGAGCACAAGATTAGAAGAGCCCTAACCTCATCATCAAAGTCCACTTTTACAGAACTTAGTTGATTAGTAACCGTATTAAATTCATTTAAATGATCTGCAACAAACCCACCTTCTGACATCTTCATATTAAATAATCTCTTCATTAGAAATACCTTATTAGACATCGAGGGTTTTTCATACAGTTTAGCCAATGAATCCATCAGATCCTTCATTTTTTTTTCTTTTGAAATATTGAAAGCCACCGACACTTCCAAGCTCAGTCATATCATTCCTAGAGCCTTTCTGTCAAGAATCTCCCATTCTTCATCCTTCATGGCCGTCGGCTTCTTTGCTAATCTACCCAATGGTAAGAATAGATCCTTCTAATATAAATAATCTTCCATCTTCATCTTCCATAACTAGTAGTTTTGGTCATTAAATTTCTCGACCCTAAACTTTCCCTCTTCCGACATTGCTCCCACTCGAACCAGGAACCCTCTTTTCCTATGAGTTACCTTTCGCTCTGATACCAGTTATGAGAAAAATAGGACCGTGGAGAAATAAAATAAAACAAATGTGGAAACAAAACATAGAAGACACACAATACAATAGAGACACAGATTTACATGGTTCACCCAGTGTGGGCTATGTCCACTAGAGAAATTGCCAGGTCCTTCCTTTATTATTATCCAACAAATGAAGGGATACAGCCTACAGCAAAACCCATTGTAACTTTCTCTTATTTCTCTCATAGTCTCCTCTCTCATAATACAATACTCACCATAATGCATAGCCGCAATACATTTCCCTCATAACAGAGGGTTTCCTTCTAGGAAAAAAAACCCTAACATAATTTATGTCGTTAGATCTGTGACCTTATAATGAATGGTCCAGATTTACAATGAAATTACAATACACATTTACAAGGAAATTTTTCCTTCGGGGGTTTCGCCCCTGAACCCCCCAGCCAGGGGTGGTACCCCCTCTGTAGGGTTCGAGGGGCCTACCCCCCTGNAATGAAATTACAATACACATTTACAAGGAAATTTTTCCTTCGGGGGTTTCGCCCCTGAACCCCCCAGCCAGGGGGGTAGGCCCCTCGAACCCTACAGAGGGGGTACCACCCCTCTGCACTCCCCCACATGGAAGAGTGTACATACTTCTAGGGTGTAAAGTCTTCATGGGGTATAAACATGGCTAAAAGCAAGGACCTCTGAATCAGGAACATAATCAGGCTCCATAACCAACACACTAGTGCTCTGATCAAAGAATAAAGGGGGCGTTAGCATGAGAAACAAAAACAAAGTGATTTTAAAGTTTAATTTACCCAAAACTTTGTTGATGTAACATGACTAATCGTCTTTTGTTGACGATGGTTGCAATTTATACTTCTCAAAAGTCATGATTGAGTGGAAAGAGCATGAGCATGATCTCAATTATGTGCATTCTTTGCAAAACCCCTGATCAAGGGCTGCATTGAGGAATTGTTGTCTCCTCAAGTTTTTTAAGATGCAAAAGATGAAGAAGTAAGTTCTCCTTCTTGAGTACATGATCGGGTTATAGAACACTATTGAACAGGGATTCCAAATTGGGACACAGTTGCTTACCATTGTGTTAGAAGATGTTTATTTCCTGACCGACCTCTCAAAGAGAGGGGCCCCTATTATATTATCTAGACAGAGGGCACTTCCAATGCCTGTAGAAGAATATCTAGCAAATCATTGCATTCCAGGATCAGTATTGTTGGGAGGTAGGATTGTGATAAAAGATGTTAGGTATCTACCTCTTCGATCTATTTTATTTTCCATCACGATTTTGGCAGGTAGTACCAGTGCACACTTTTTTCGAGATCGTAGATGGCTTATCCCTTACAGTGTATGGAGCCAATTGTGTTTAAATGCAGCGCAACATTCCTTCAAAATGTGAAGGAGCAGATTTTGAGATGCAGGATGGGGAAACAAAAGCAATTTGTATATGGTTTATTTCTGGTTTCATTCTTCCTAGAGAATATTCCACAGATGCAACCAAATATTCCACTAGCAGTACGATCAGTGGGTGAACCATGCATGGAGTGTTCGATGAGTCTGTCTCCAAGGCTGGGGACAGAGTCAGAGTTTAGATTTATAGGTGACTTCTTTGCTTGGCTAAGATGCCAACTAATCATCATAGAGGACTTCCCATACACTGGAGTGGATTTCTGGGGTAGTATGGGCCTGGTTCTTCTAGATGGAATGGACTGGGACGCATCAGGTAGGAAACCCAAAAATATTGTAAAGTGTTTTTTTTTTTTCTTAAATTTATATTATTTTTATGTGTATTTAGAGGAGTTTTTTTAACATATGTATTGTGTCATTGTGCAGACAGAGGAGAAACACATCTGGCGGAGATGCCAACACTGGGGCATCGTGGATATTCTCAGATAAAAATAGAGAATAAGGTAGCGGTAGGGGGTTTTCAGTAGGTTGAGAGAAACCTCTCTGGTCTCATGATGGGTGTCCCTCCTCTTAGGAGGGGGAATGTACCCTTTCATATATATATACATACAGTGGGAGTCCCTCAGAGCCTGAACTCCCTACTAAGATGAGTAGCACGTGCAGTAGTTTTCTACTCGGAGAACAACATGATGCAGGAGGATTAGTACCTTCTTGATGTTTTCATATGGTCTGTATGATGATTTTATGGGCATGAGGACCCAAAATGTTTCCCTTCTATATACTTTTTGATGTAATCAAACATTTTCTATCACGTAGTATATATATACATATCCAAGTCTTTGTAGTGCCATATGATTGCAAAAAAATAATGTCTTTATGTGATGCATTTAATTTACATGTGATGTATTTTATATGATTTATTTCTTTTATGAAAAATCATCTATGTGCAAGATACTAATCCATGATATAATTCGCTAGCGAATCTGAAGTTGTAGTAAGTCCTCTTGGTATGTGTTTGTATTCGATAAATTCAAACATCCTTTCAAGACGATGAACTTGTAGGTGGAGACACAATAGGATAGGATTTTGAATGGCGTCGATTAAGTTGACAAACCATGAGTTGAGAGTCAAGGTTAATAATTATGCGATATATACCTAGGGAGGATGCTTCGGTTAAAATTCCGATGAAATCATGATATTCTACCATGTTGTTAGTTTTCGATCCTAAGAAAATACCTCCTGAACTCACCAACTCATCAAAGTGGTAAATGACCCAAGCTGCAGAAGCAATATTCTCGGTGTGTCAACTAGTGCCATCTGCAAACTCGACAAAGATAGGAAAGGAAGATGTCATTTGTGCATGCAATCACAAGACAAAGTATAAGTGGCTAAGAAAAAACTCTTGCACGCAAGAGAAAAAGACACACCAAAACTAAAATACAATAGTGTACAAAGCACGCATGCTAGATATTATATGCATAGTACTTCTTAAGGTAAATCCTGTTTCGGGGCTCACCTAGGGAGATTTTGTCGTAGTCAACTAGCTCGTAGGAGCCTCTATGTAAACCACATTTTACGATGTAAGGACCATGCCACAAAGGTTCTAACTTTCTTGTCCCTAACTTATCATGAGCCTGGTCATAAACGAGGACTAGGTCTCCTTCTGCAAAAGTATGAGGGTGGACGGAGTTGTCGTATTGATTCTTTATTCACTTTTGATACATCTCGTTAATAAGAGAAACATCATGACATGTTTCATCCAACCTAGTTAGATGTAGGAAGCATTCTTCTTCGGCAGAAGTGTGAGGCAAGAGTTCTACTTTGAGTTTCAATGAGGGAATTTCACACTCAATTGGTAAAAAAAATTATTTTCCATATAATAAATGCAAAGGAGTGAATCCAGTAGCAGTTTTCACTGAGTTGCAGTAAGCCCAGAGAGCGGAGAAAATTTGTAAGTGCCAAGATGTTTTGTTTTCCCCTACCATACGTTGAATCATGGTTTTAAGGACTTTTTTGATTGCTTCAACTTGTCAGTTTGCTTGAAGATAGTAAGGGGATGAGTTCTCATGGAAAAATCCAAACTTGGAATGTAACTCACTCATCATATGGTTTTGAAAATGTGAACTGTGATCAGTGACAATGGCTTGTGGAACACCAAAGCGAGTGATGATGTGGTTGAAAAAGAAGAGAGTTTCAGTATGACCATCATTCATAAAGGTAGGCATAGCCTCAACCCATTTTGTGAAGTAGTCAAAGACAACGATGATATAACTGTGCCCCCTAGTGGAGGTAGGCATACACTGCATGAAATCAATGCCCCATTTTTCAAAGGGGTTGATGGCAACAACATGATGTAGTAGAGTTGGGTGGGCTCATTCCTTTTTATTAAAAACTTGGCAGGGTGGGAATTTTTTGATAGCCTCAATATAATATTTGAAGATAGAGGAACAAAAAAAATAGGCACGTAAAATTTTATGAGTTGTAGCCATCCTAGAAAGGTGACCGCCACGTGCTCCAAGGTGACAATCATTAAGAATGTGTTTATCCTCTTCATGAGTTAAAAAACATTGTAGAATAGTGTCAATACCACGATGATACAAAGCGTCACTGATGATAAGGTAGCTTCGAGAATGGTGATGAATGCGACGACGTTCTTCATGAGAGATATCGGGTTGAAAACTTTGGGTCTAGAGATAAATATGGATGTCTCCATACCACAGATCGAACCTAATAATGAGGAATAGATATTCATCAGGGAGAAAATCTATAGGCTCTATATATTCATTAGCATGGGGAAGATCGCAAATAAGCTCTGCAAACACCAATGATTTTTTGTCTTTGGACTTGGTAAACTTGAGATCAAATTCTTGAAGAATAACGATTCACTTAGAATATTTTCCCCCAAGGACTTGACGTGTCAGAATATGATACATGGGGTTAGATTCCACGATAACCATGGTATTGTGTAGCAATATTTAATGGAGAAACCTCTAGACAATAATGAAAGCTACGAGAGCCAACTTCTCAACATGTGAATATCGGAGTTCTAGACCAGATTGACTTTTGCTCAGATAGTATATCACATGTTCATCACTGTTAGGGTCCTCTTGAACTAACACCATAGCAATAGTGGAAGTAGAGGTCACTAAGTAAAGGATATAATCTTGCGTATAATTTGGAGGATGTAACAAAGGCGTATTGGTTAATTCATGATTTAAAGCATCAAAGGATTGTTGAGCAGTGTCATCCCAGATGAAAAGACTGTCTTTCTGCAAAAATTGCATAA
Source organism: Picea mariana (assembly GCA_032191745.1). Taxonomy (NCBI): domain Eukaryota; kingdom Viridiplantae; phylum Streptophyta; class Pinopsida; order Pinales; family Pinaceae; genus Picea; species Picea mariana. The sequence continues at coordinate 17,977 of JASDQU011104905.1, forward strand.
ATCCTTTGGTAATCTCATTGTAGTTCCAAATGAAACGACGAAGAAATTTTTCTTTCACCTGCAAACTTTGGAGTTGCATCAAATTGTAAGGTGGAGGTAAAGCAAGAATATCTTTAATCTTTAATGGATCTACCCGAATTCCATCTTTGGAGACAATGAAACCAAGGAGTCGACCTGATTCGAAAACAAAGATACACTTGTCTGGGTTCAAACGAATACGGTAGAACCAACATTGAAGAAAAATAGCTCATAGATGACCAATATGGTCTGATCGACTGGATGAATGGGCAGGTAAATTATTGAGGTAAGGTTATGCAATATGTTTGATATCGGGGAAAGCATATGACATGGCCTGTTGGAATGTAGCACCAACATTTTTGAGACCAAATGGTAGTTTTCGATAGGCAAAATTTCCCCACGGGAAGATGAAGGTTGTCTTTTATTAATCAGCGGGTAAAATGTCAATCTGGTTGTATCCTGAGAACCCATCCATGAAAGAGAAAATCATGTTGCCAGCACAATTATCAATGATTTGGTTGATGAAGGGTATGGGGCAGTTCTCTTTTGGACAAGCCTTGTTAATATCCCTATAATCAATGCAGACATGAATGGTCCCTTGTTTCTTAGCAGCTGGAACAATGTTAGAAACCCATTATGTCAAGGGGACAGGATAGATGAAGCCAGATTTCAATAGTTTTTCAACTTGTGCCTTTAGGCCATGGTTTTCTTGGGATGTACCGAGAGGAGTTTCTGTCGAACATGTTTAACACTTGGGTAAGTTTTAATTTCATGCACAATGATCAAAGGATCGATTCCTGACATTTCCTCGTAGCTCCAAGCGAAGACATAACAAAATTCTTTGAATAAAGAGGTATAAAAAACCACTTCCTTGGGCGAACAATTAGCACCGAGGTTAATATTTTCCATGACACCTTCCTTGATCAAAATATAAATAACGACCGTAGAATAAATGTTTCCTAAATTCCCCTCAGAAATAGTATCTTGCATAAGTATAGGAGATTGTGGAGAATCAACAAAATCGGGGGGTAATATAGAGTGTATATCTTCCTGAATTTCTTTGAGAGGTGGAAGAAAATAGGATCAATGATGGTTATCATCCCAAGGTACTTCATCAATTCTAATCATTTCCATAATGGTTTCGTCGGAAGGAAAAACCTAAGAAATGTAGTCAAAAGCAGAAGACAAGGAATTCAACCACGATGGCATCGAGTAGGTGTCAAGTGCCAATAGATGTTGGTCATCAGAGGAGGGAGAGGCTGATTGAATAGAAGCGTATGAAGCCTCAGTTGGACTAAGTGGCATGGTGTCACCTAGTGCATCAAACTCTAAAGGAATAGGTACAATCCAACGATTAGATGATGCTAGAGACTGATATGTCATAGTCGAAATCATATTGATTGCGGAAATATTATGTGTGTAAGAGGAAGTGGCACAAGGAAAGTACCCATAAGGGAAGAGTCCTTTAACAAACGTACACCAACACTTTCATATGTGATTTTGTGATCTCTCAAGAAAGGAATATTGTTGGTAGTGGGACTGCGAACGTCGGGTGTACAAAAATCTAACAGATCGATAGTGACAATCTTACCTTGATGAGGAAATTCTACACATCAAAACATCGATGAAGCAACGATAGTCATGGAATAAAACCAACTTATTCCTAGTAACAAGCTATAATCAAGGGGAGCATCGACCACCTCGACTTCAACAGAGATGATTTTGTCACCCAATTGAACGGCTAAGGACTGCAAGAGTCCGTGAGGATGAAAACCTCACCCATAGAATGTGCCTAACATCGTAGGGGATTTTTTAAATGTGGGTGATTTTAATCCTTTACAACAAGCTAAATACATGACAAAATTATAGGCTCCCTCATCCAAGATAGTGCGGTAAATGTGTTGGTTATGAAAAACAACATCGATTTGAAAAGAAAGTTGGTAAGAAAGTCATGACTTAAAATTGTCCAGGTTAAAAGTGACATTGTTGGATGACTTAGGATCAAAGGCACCAATATAATCTAAGAGCATTCTACGTTGACTCAGGCAGTGCTGTAGAATTTCCAGCACAGACATAGCACACAATGCTTGAGCCAAATATTCAACAATGTTGTAGTTTTGGGCAGCACGTGAACTAGGATTAAAATTAGATTTACAGATGGTGCTCTTGGGAGGGCGTAATATCGAGTCGAAAGAAATATCCTCTATCTTATGTGACCCAAATGGTGGACTAGCATAAGGAGTACTAAAGTACGTAGGATATGGATCTGGTAAAGAACCGTTAGTGACCTTTTCTTTGTCAGGCTTAGCTTGAGTGTCGTACATTATAGAGTGGGTGGTCAAATCATTTCCGTTGAACATATAAATATGAGCACTCATTGAGGATTCATTGTTAGGAGGGTGGCTAGAACTTCCCCCTGGAGAGGGGGTTTGAGAAACCATGGATTGATGTTGAGGAAAAGGTTGTGTAAGCATGGTGGGTTGTGAATTTCCTTTGAAAAGGTTTTCCACTTCATCGCAATGTGGACTATCTCGAGTGTAGTAATTGTCACCACAAATAAGACATGGGAATTTTGGCTTCCACTGTGGTTGATTTTTGGTAGCAGGTGGTGGAGTTTAAGCTTTGGCTTGTTCATTAATGTGATTCTTCTTAGGTTTGTTCTTTGTCTTCTTCTTACCTCCAGATTGTTGTGAAGGGGTAGATTGAATTGCATTCACCTCAAAGACTTGAGTTGGAAGGGAGGTAGAGGAGAGTGAGGTCGAACTGCGAGTGGGCACCAAAGCGAATTGATTTGGAGTTCCAGTCAATTGTGAAGTAGATTGGGTCTTGACGGAGCTGATAACTCCATTCACATGTGATGTGGATGAAGGTTTAGATGGATCGGTAGTGTCACAAGTAGCATTTGGGATGAACTCATACAAAGTACCAGATTATGAATAAACCAAATCTAAGTATTGAGCTTGATCAATGGCTTCTTCCTCAGTGACTACATCGCACATAGCGACATCACGAACAATCGGGGAAAAAAGAGATTTAGTGAACCACTGTGCCAATAATTGGTCAAGAATGATTGCTTTGATCAACCTTCATCATCCTCTCCACTCGTGAATGTAATCAGAGATATGCACGGAGTTGGTTTGACGAAGAGAATTCAAGAGTTCAGTACCTGTCTCATAATAAATAGGTAGTTGAAAGTGCGTGAGAAAGGACATGGCAAGGGAGTTGAAATATTGGAAAGAACCACGTGGAAGTTCAATATACCACTTGGCTGCTGAGCCCATAAGTGTTCGCTGGAAAAGACGTAAATGTAAAGAATCATCCATTAAGGAGTTTGATGAAAACCATAAATGGAAATTCATCACATGGTTATTTGTGTCTTCTCCGGGTTTACCGTCAAACTTTGGAATATCATAAGATAATTTAGCAGGAATCATTGGCCAAAAAGGAGGATGTAGTATAGGATTGTTGGTCAACTGAGACAAGTCTAGGAAATTCAGAGTTGCAAGGAAAGGCAACTGGTGTTTAACCTGAGGGTGACACTGGTGTGGCATAGGGATACTAGTAGGACCATAAACTGGGTTGGATGGATAATTTTGTCCAGTAGGTCCCCCTATATATGGTTGTTTTGGACCAGGATAAATAGGATTCAATGATGGTTGAGAAGCATTTGTAAGTGTAGGATAACCTAATGGGTTCTGAGGATTGTAAGTCAGATGATTTGTTTTCCCATAAGGGGGGTAAACATTTTTTCCATGAGGAGGATACACATTAGTCCCGTGGGAAATATAAGATTGTTGTTTTCCTTGAGGATGTTGTCCCCCATAGAATTGTGAATTTCCTAGGAAAGGAATGTTTCAAGCATTTTTTGTTGCAGGTGCATTCTATCCATACAATGGGTGATGAAATCCAGCCTGAGGATTCCCCCCAAGTTGAGGTTGTGTCCCAATTTTAGCTTGACCCCCAAATGAATGTTGCCCCCCAGCATGAGGTTGAGTGCCAACAGGAATCTGGATACCAGAAGTGAAAGAATTATTGGTGCCTCCAATTGGATTAGAGCCACCAAGACCAACTCCTCCAAATAAAGGTGTAGGTATATAACTAGCAACAACATTATATCCAAGAGGAACAAAAAGTCCAGAAACTTTGGGTGTAACCCTAGCAGTGTTAGCAATGGAAGGATTCAGAGCTCTGTACCCAGGGGGAAGTGATGGATTTGGTCTAGGTGGTGTTCCAATTGGAGCTTGGAGCGGTGTCACATTACTCGTAGGGATAATAGAATGTGCCATCTTGATAGTAGGGTTCACGTGAGGACCAATCAACAATTGGTCTACAACAGTGATGACATCATTGGTCGTACCAGTAAAGTGGTCTAAAGGTACCGTGTAACTAATAGACGTCTCAGGCACTTGTGATGCCATAGGTCGATTAGGAATCGCTCCTAGGTTATTGTACAAATCACATACTGTTAAAGGGATAGAACCAAAACCAGAGGTTCCAATAGTATGAGTCGGGGTACTAAATGATTCACATTGGAAAAGTGGATCCTCTACTCTAGATCCTGCATTAGGTCTGGTGGGTATCTTAATGTCATCAATAACAACAAATTCTCTAGATGAGTTTACTCGAAGAAGATGCGGATCTCCTCTAATACTCAAAGCTAGGTTTATGGGAAGTTGAAAATCTTCCAAAGAATAAAAAACAATTCAAAATAGTTCCAAAGAGTGTGTGCTTCCAACCTCAGAAGCTAGTTCGTTATGAGCCTCAGGAGGGCCTTCCAAAGATTTTGGAAGCACAGGTATATAACCCTTTGGATATTCTTGGGGTAACCCTTGCATCCTACGTGAACGACGGATGCCAATGTTGCTTGAGCTAAGTAACGAACGAAAAAATAAATATATGACCGACTAAAGAAAAGAAACAAAATACACTAAGAAATATAGGAATGAAACCAAGCAAACAAAACCTTCTCTCGATGACCGTACTATTTGGTTATGAAATCCAACATCGCGTGATCAAGTCAAAAAGGGGATATGATATGAATGGGTGGAACAGTTATGATGGCGACCTGCTTAACGAACTTACACCTTCGTGCAAGCTTCCACACAATAATCGTGGATTTACCCTCCAAGGAGCCTGAGTGAGTTTCACCACCATATGTTCCAGGTACAATGAAGACTTCCCTTCACTGTCACCTTTTGTAAAGACCCTAAAGATTATGCCTACTAAGGGAACCAACTCACAGTCGGCCCCTGGTTCGGTACAGTTGATAGTCGAGTCTGAACATATGGGCAGGATAACAAGTCTCAAATGCTTCGAGAGACCTACGGACAAGTGGACCAGTAGAACTCCAGAGGACCTCGAATGGATTCGGAATTCACGAAGCACCGAGACCAAATGAAGACAGCTGAACCTCAAGAATAACCCCCAATATACGATCTGACTACTATGAATGGTTGAACCATGGAGGAATAATCTTGGTAACTCTCCCAAACGTGACCTCGTGCGTAACCCCTGTGTGAGAGGGGGATCCCGAAAATATTATACGAAATTTGGATTTTCTCTCCCTATCGCAAGATGATAATGTTTGTTTTGAATGATTTGGAGAGTTGTACTCACTGTAACACCCATATCGATGTTAGACAATTAATCACTCATTAAATACATATGGATTAACAAATTAGATTTAACATAATTTCACTGATTTTCATTTCCACAACTCTTTTCCATTTGCTCAATGATAAATATAAATAACATGATGAAATAAATAATATGTTAAGTCTAAGATTTAAAACTTAAAACAAAAGTAAAAAAAAATACCAATGAAAATACCTCGTCCATGGTCTGTTGAAGCTCATCAATTGTAATGTAGTCCTAGGCGCTTCCAAGCATTCTCTTCCCACTTGCCCAGAGTGAAACAATGGAATTATCCCTTCTAACTAGGAGCCTAGCCGACTTCCTAGCTCCAAGAAACCTTTCGGTTTCTTGGCCCTCTGTTCCCATGACTCCAAGAACAGAAAAACATAAATGCTCAAAGAAAACTATCACAAAAATTATATCTTCCAAGAATTTCACAACCTCTCATCATGTTCAAATTTCTCCATCCTCCCTTCCTCACCACTTCTCCTCCCTATTTATCAATTTTCTATACACCATTCCCCAAGTCTCCTCAACCACCCTCATTATTATCCATCAACCTTCCTTATCTAGATTTTTGGGAAAAGATTAAAATAAAACTAAAATACAAATGGCTTGCATTAAACAACAATAAATAAAATGAAAAGTCTTTCTTCTCATGCTAGCTAATAAATGTAATTTGAAAATTTTACCCAAAATGTACATAACACCCCACCATGCTCATTTAATTCATCATACCCACCATCTATCAAAGTCAAGAAGGTATTTAATGCTCCTAGATATTTTGTATGCAATATAATTTACATATTCAATAAACATTCAATTAAATAGTTAATAATTTACTTTAATAATTAATTAATTGATTTTACTAGGGTTCATGGATAGGGTATTTGTGCGTAGCTAGCAGACACATATCTCATGTATGTACTAATGATAAACAACCATTGCCTCTACTGAATAGTTCCTATATGATCACCAAGACATGTAGGACAACAGATCAAGTAATGCATCATTTAATAGTCTTAACGAACAAAATTACACCAGGTCATCAATAGCTCATCATCATACTTAAAATATCAAAAAGGAAATCAAAGAGGGTTTTAAACATGGTAGGAACCAAGTGAGTAAACAATAGTGGCATCCCTAATCCCCAATCAGTATTCTCAACTAACATCGAAGCATCCTTCCTTCCTAACCTACTTCCATCTTCCATCCTATCCTGTCCTCTATTGGACTAAGCTGGAGTGTCAACTATATTGACCTAACTCTAGATAGAACCTGTAAGCGGAAGAGTCATACATCTTGACCAAGCTTCCCCAACAGGAAACTAGCAGTCGCCATCACACTTCTAGGGGAGCGTGACTTCGCACAACCCTCCCATGAATCCAGGTTTTAGAGGATAAACGGTGGGCAATACCTCCACCCCTCCTTATAGAACTAGGGTCAACACACTATATTGAGCCATACTGTGCAACTACTTTTCTTAGAGTCACATCATCAAACAATCACTTTGGGCAAGTTGTGCTTCCAGTCAAAACCACACTCACCAAAAATCATAGCAATATTTTGAATCATAAATTAAATAATAAGTACAACATATAGCATATACTATCTTCGTGATGTCTAAGACATCCAAGTCACCTCAACACTACAGTCATTTGGATATCGCATAGCTCATTAACATGTAAGTTAATCCACCAATAACTCATATCTATGCATCTACATAATAATTTCATATAAGGATCCATATCTGTATTGACGTTCAATTTAAGAAATGCATGTTTATTTTTATCATGTCTGGTATCTTCTATGCATTCATATCATAACTTGAACTAGTATCCACGTACCTAAATTCCACATTTTAACTTGCAATTTTAAACAAACCAAAGAGATATCATCATCATGAGTATATAACAATGAAAATAATATCATGCAACATAAAAATATGTACATATCTCAAATATCTATCTCAATCTAACTGAACCCAAACAAATGTTAAGAATTGAGTTACTAAGATGAGTAAACAGTCAATCTTCTAACTCCCTAAAGGTCAAGATATGGGGTGTTACATACACCCACCCTTCAAGAAACTTCGTCTCGAAGTTATAATGATTCAAAATATGAGGATAATTTATGACATGACTTTTATATGTCTTTCTTAATAGAAAACCTTATGCTATATTGGTCCCATTGGACCTTCACTTGATTAAAACATTTTGAATATATTAATATTTTGATTTCACTACCCCTATTTGGTAGGCACCTTATTTTGTCCCAACTCTATTTTATTACCACTTGTAATTTAATTAATGAAAATAAACTCTTCTCGTATAGATTTAGTTTTCCTTAGTTCCATATTTAAATTATAGTCTGCTAGTTTGACCACCATTTGAGCCTTATCTCAGCATTGGTTCTCTAGTTAAGTGAATATTACATTGAGTTCATCATTATATTGCATTAAGTCATACATACAATTCCGCTTGAGATATATTGATAATTATAGACGAGCATTTGTCGACTTTGATCATCACTCTAGCTTGACAATACATATTCCATCACTCATGAGATTGACACACCAAAAATTTCCATGCTTACAAGCATTGACTAAGATACTGTTGATTGATGGTCATGTGATGTTGTTACTTCATGGTTTGTTTTTCCATTGTCCTTAATATCTCTCTTTTCTTTAAGTTATATAAATTATATCTCAACCAATTTAATTGTCTAGTATAGAATTCTCTTCATCGTGGTCGAGGAAAATCATGCTTTCTATCATCAATTCACTATTACAAACATGCCTATACATAAAGAGCATCGTTTTGAAATGTGGGTTAGTGAACATTTTATATCAATAATAAATTTACTACAAGAGTTCATTCCAAAATATTTAGTCATTTGTCCTTGAGGTCTTCTCTTCTCAGCATTATACTTCTTACGTCTCAAAATGATATCCTCTATACCTACATAGTACTTACCAACTTTGGTATCTAGCTCTTTTCTTGTCCATTTCTAGCACTTCCAAGTTCTTTCCCCTACCATGAAAGACGTTTTTAACAATGGGAAGCATGTGTGCATCATTCCTCATATAGATTTATTTATTTACTTATTTATTTTCAAACAAAGTTTCTTCATAGGGAAAAATCCTTGTTAGTGAACAAGTAGTTGCTAGACCAATTAATGGATTTCAAGGAGTGAGTTCCCATTTATACACCTCACCCCTCCATGACACTCCAATGGAATTTCTACTACCAAATAAATTTATGGGTGAAAGTGATGGCATTTTCCCCAGGAATGCCCCCTTTTCTCAAAGTGTTCTTTCATTCATTTTTCTTAGTCAACTAGCGTTATCTAAGGTACTTGTCACTTATTATACTAAAGTTACCAATCCTTCACAAGATATAGATGAACTCCACTACTTTAATATGATTAAGTCAAATCAACAATTAAACATGATTAGACCTAACATCACATTGGTCGATAGAAACTGGTCGATATACCCCATCACATGTTATGATATAAATAAAAATAACGTCATGATATTTCATTTATCATTCCAAACTCAAGTTCTAGGTTCACAAAATAATCCCACTTACAGTATACCATATGACCACACTAACCTAGGTAATTGATTAAAAACAATCCATAACTGCTATGGTGGTAGACTTGGCACTACACCCTATTTAGGGTCAAGACCTTCTCACTCACACTTAAGTGTAGAAGCAGCCCAAGTGCATAAGCTATGCTCCTAAGCTAGCAAAAATTTCAATTGGACACCACATCAAATTCTCCATTAATTATATAGTCTTTTCTAGCCAACGGTAAATGGTTACATGACCCTCCCTCTATGGAGAATAAGTATCACTAGAAACTCATAGAGATTCTCATACAAAAAACACATAATACACAAGAATTAAGAGTAGAACACGTCATTAGTTGTTTTTTATAATCATAAATATTATGGAGGCCTTAAAACTCATTGACCTCCCCATGAAACCAACCTCTTGCTAACTTGTAAGTGGTAAATGTATTTCTTGTAACATTGATGTGTCCTTCACTCTTAACATTACTAACTAGATTCTAACAATTCACGTGCATATGGAATTTCAACAATCAACTCAGGATTGACAGAAATATCATCATCTTGTAAATACAACAACTGCAACTCTATATGCTTCTCTTTCTAGTGTACAAACTCTATTCTTATCTTATGAAACTTCTAGATTTTTAAAAGACAACTACAAGACCCGCATCCTCTATATACCCACAATTATAATTTCAAGGAAAATACTTCAACTCATGATAACTACTTACACATTCCAGCTTTTGGATGACCGATAGAGGGAGAGGGAATTTAAATACCTATTCAAAATTCCAAGTTGTGACCGATGAATCATATTTTTCTATTGACTTCACTTTGTTGGTGTATCTCACAGTTGCAAAGCAAGTTCGACCTATTCTCTATCTATAGGTGTCATGTTGTGTATTAGTTATGAAGACCAACAATCCAAGAGGCAGCGAATACCAACAATCTAGAAAATAAATATAATAAACCCTCATCTCACAAGAGCGAGATCTTTGCACCTGCTACCATTCCATCTCTAATTTAGTATTAGAGTGATGAAATGGATGGGCATTCAAGCCATCATGATTTGGACAATCCCACACCAAATCAAAGCAAATACACATTAAGACTGGCTCTCGAAATGGATCTCATTTCCTAGAAGTATCTAATCTTCTTTGCAACATGTTTACATACTCTTTTAGGTCTCCACACGGATCCTTGATTAATAGAGTTTAGTTAATCTGCACATAAATGGTGACTTCCTTCAACGCCTTGACCATTCGCCAATACTTCACCATATTGCCAATGCAGAATTTTGGAAAAATTTACACAAATCGAATCCACAGTTCGATATGCCTCACAAGCTTTGATTGAGTACTAAGACATCCAATTCATAATGAGACACAAATATCTCAGTCCTCAAAAATATGTTTTAAAAAAAAAACCTTCACATAAATCACATATTCCTATAGCTATTTATTGCTAGAAAATCAACCAACCATAAAAAAATATGCACTCCTATTCTATTATAGGAACTACATATAATTTCCATAGTAAACGATCATATCCTCATTAAGTTTTCCATTCACACTAAATAGAGATATATTCATGTCAATGATTCTCTTCCTCGTTCTTCAGGGTTAGAATCACACAAAACCCCTAATTCATGTACAGTCGATGAATACTTGAATCACCCTTTTAATTCCCCTGTAAATACACAGAGAGAATCTTACCATATGCACAAAAAACCTAAAGTTTCTCTCATCCATGAAAAATATCTATGACATATCAATAACCAAATCTATCATTAGTCCATACTTCATGCGGATACTGAAACTCTTCCAATTCATCCTCAGATTTCAGTCAGAGACAATACGAATTACATGAAATTCTATTTCATTTAATAACTCTGTACATACACCATTACTCAGATATTCGCTTCTCTATTGGCCTAATCTAATAGTATTTGGCCAACCTCTAACCTGATTTACATTAGTTTGGTCTCTCCCTCTCTATCTCCAGACATAGAGTCTATATACAATTTAGGAACAAACAGAATGTTGTTTAGATCCACATAACTTGCCGACTGATCCTAAAATCACTCCAACTATCCCTAAGGTCTCTAAGATCTTCTGTATCAAAACAACTCATCCCTATCCATAGTTCTTCTAGAACTATGACTCATTATCTAGAATAAATAAAGAAAATCATTTACATTAAGGAATTCAAATTCCTCCTCAAATGTCGAGACCCTTCCTTTGGGGTTTTGTCTCCAAAAGTTCGATGGTTTTGTTAGATCAACCAATCAAGAAATGCAAGTGTTATGAAGTCCTAGATCCACAGGATGTTGTGGATTCTCCCATCGTGGAAGCGCAACAACAGCAGGTGGTGTTCTTGAAGGACGAGAAGGCACTGAAGAGAAGAAACAAAGAAGAAATCGACCATCTCTACAATTCTTACAGGAGGATTAAGTTTTGCCTCTCTCATAAATATTCCCATCTCACGTCGGACCTCGAATAGGCCTATTTAGCTATGCTTAAAGCGTCAAATGGTGAAATATCTTGCTACTGAGGGTTGTGTGAAGTCAACTAGGTGCTCTACCGTTGATGATGCCTCTACTATGTTCAAGCCCACATCACAACAAAGGGAGTAGTCAATTGAACCACCTCACCTCACACTCCATCTATGCATGTGGGTAGATCGGAATTGGAAAAGCAGGATGGGACAAGACGAGCTCCCAGATATGCATTGGGATCATATGGTGGGGAAATGA
>JASDQU011104906.1:0-16500 GCA_032191745.1 Picea mariana
GGAAGTTTTGCTGGGTTTTCTTCCCCTAGAGGGTTTCCCAGGATAAATGTTGTGTCTATTGTGGATGTGTATTTCTCAGTGATCTTGTGATTATTATGCTCTTGTCTTTATGAAATGCAAAGAACTATAATATCAGCATAAACATTAACAAAGAGTACCTTGGAGAAGCTGGAGAATGGTGTTGCAATTTTTAGATGAAGTGAAATTTTTTTAGGGTCTTGCAACCATTCTTGGTGAACAACTTGGAGCCAATATGGTACAATGAAGGAGAGGGAAAAGAGGGACCCTTCTTCTTGATACTTCCTAGAAAGAGTTTTAACAACCATATTTTCCTTTCCCTTCTTGTAAATGATCTCATAATCATATCCAAATATCTTGGTCAGCCATTTTTGTTGCTTTGGGGATGAAATTTGTTGTTCCATAAAATACTTGAGTATTTGATGATCAATTTTAATTTGGAAGTTTTAGCCTAATAGATAAGGACACCAAAGATCCATGACATGCATAATACCTAACATTTCCTTTTCATAAAGTGATTGGACCAAATGTCTCTCCAAATTTTTTTTTTCTAGTGAAGGACAAAGGCCTGCCATCTTGCATGAGGACGACCCCAACTCATTTCCTAGAAGCATCACATTCCAGTAAAAAATTCTTTGTGAAGTCGGGAAGTGCCAAGAAAAGGGTCATGCACATTTATTCTTTCAAGGCTTGGAAGGATTGATCAGCTGTTGGAGTCTAAGTGAAATCATTCTTTTTAAAGAGAGCAGTGAGAGGGGTTGCAATTTTTCCATAATTTCAAATAAAGTTGCGATAATATCCTTTCAAACCTAGAAAACCATGAAAGATGTTAATATTTTTAGGGCAATTCCAATCGTGCATAGCTTCAATTTTCTTAGTATCCACTTGTACACCATCCTTTCTGACAATATGACCCATGTATTCCACTTTCGAGGCTCCAAAGGAACATTTGGATTGTTTGAAGAAGAGTTGGTGTTGAGAGAGTAGATGGAGAACTTGATCCACATGGGTGAGATGGGTTGTCCAAGTTTTAATATAGATGTGAATATCATTAAATTAAAATGAGACAAAATGACAGAGAAAAGGATGAAATATAGGATTCATGATAATTTGGAAACTGGAGTGAGCATTACAAAGGCCAAAGGGAATTACCAAAAACTCATAGTGACCCTCATGAGTTCTAAATGCAGTATTAGGAATTTCTTTCTCTTTCATACAGATCTGGTGGTAGCCAAAATGGAGATCAAGTTTGGTGAAGTATTAAGCACCACTCAATTCATCCAGTAGGCCATCAATGACATAAATGGGACATTTATATTTGATTGTGATTTTGTCGAGGATGCGAAAATAAAGACACATTTTCCGAGTGCCTCCTTTCTTGAGTACCATGACCACATGAGGATAATAGGGGTTGGTACTAGGACGAATAACACCCGCTTCGATCAATTCTTGAACATTTTTCTCAATTTCATTCTTCTGGGAAAAGAGATGACGATAAGGGAAAAAAATGGGTGGAAGACTTCTTGATATGAGAGGAATGGAATGATCATGGACACCAAGGGAAGGGGGAATTCCCTAGGGAGTGGTAAAAACAACTTGGTGTTGGGAGAGGATATATTGGAGGTCAATATCCACATAGGGTGTCACAATGGATTGAATGAAGTGGAGTTGGGAAATAATTCCAGAATGGCCTTTTTTGAGAAGCTTTTCTATTCGATGGGAACTGATGATTTTATGGGAGCCTGTTGTGATGCCTTGGAACTGATAATGTTGTACCTCTTGTTGGAATTGAATGTTTAATTCCTTAGCATCCATGATAATGGGTCCAATATTGTGTAACCATTATGCACTAAGCATAATGTCACAACAACCCATGTCTATAGAAAATATATGATATTTCATGTGATACTGACCAATTTGGAGCCACACATTTTTACAACGTCCCCCAAATTTCATGGAACCTCCATTGGAAATCATGATTTGAAAATTATTGACTCTACGGATATAAAAATTGACTTCTTTGGAAATGAAACGATGAATAAAATTATGGGTGTTTTCACTGTCAACGAGGATAATGAATTTCCTATTCTTAATGTAACCAGTTAACTTGAGAATTTGGGGACAAGAGAAGCCAATGAGGGAATTTAGTGAAATCACCGATTCAACTTCTGGTGGATAAAAGGATGGATTCAGATCAACTAGTGGTGGTATCTCATCCACAAGGGAAACAACTTCCTCCTCTTCAGAAAAATCCTCAGACATGGCCATAAAAATCTTATGTTCCTTACACTTGTTCCTTGAAAAATATTTTTCATCGCAATTATAGCAAAGACCCTTGAGTTGGCGTTCAACCATTTCTTCCTGGGTTAATTTATGGATCTTGAGGGGATTTGCAAGAGGGGAGAGATTGGTGGGTTTAGGGAGAGGAAGAAAGGATGGCTTTATGGTCTAGGAGGAGACAATATGTTGTGCTTCCTTAGCTTGATGAGTAGCTTCCAACCAATTATGGGGGTGTGCAATTAGAACATGGGAGAAAATTTAATATTATAGGTCATTGATAAAGCATTCCTGGAAGAAGGCATCTAACATGCTCTCCATTATGAAATCCAAGTGATTAAAGGCAAAGATAAAGTCTTAAACTATCCCAGACTACTTAAACTTGGTCAAACAACCTAAATGGTGTTTGTCAGAGTCAAAGCGATCATGAAGCCCTGCAACAAACTGTGACTAGGCAACATACCCTTGACATTAATTTCTATACCATTGCCACAATTGCTAGCATTCTGGATCTAGATGTAGGATATCATAATGAAGTTTGTCTAAATCATCAGTAATGACATGAAAACAGAAATAATGTTCCATTTGAGTGACCCAACCTATGGGATCCAAGCCATCAAATTTGTTCCACTCAATTTTGGGAAGGCGTAGGTCTCGAGGAATGTGGGTGGAATGAGGACCTTGGAAATGGAAGAATCATTGTCTTCTCGATAGGAAGGTTGTTTAGAATAGGACAGGTTCATGGAGTGGCCCATCAATTGGTAGAGTGTGTATTTGATGTCTTTGATGTTGTCACATTGGTCCTGGAGGATATGAACAGAGGAATTGAGCTTGTTAATGTTGGAATTGAGAGTCTTTATGTCCTCCTTGTTTTGGATGTTATTGAAAATCAAGGGATCGAGTTCTTCAGTGCAAGTGGTGGCCATTTAGCATAGGAAAAAAATGGTTAGGTGAGTTCACATTGAAGAATATTACAGGTGATGGGTATCATTCCAGATGGGGAAAATAGAGGAATCAAATGAGATAGGTGGAAAATAAGGGTTCCGAGAAGGGTGGGTGGGACCATAGAGAAAAATGTTAAAAAGTGATAGGTACCACAACGATCAAGGTAAAATGGGGAATCATATGGTATAGGTCCCAAATAAGGGTGTTGGGAAGGGGTTTGGGTATACAAAAAAAATGTCTTAAAAATTAATGATAGCTACCACGATAATCAAGGTAAAGAGAGGAATCCAATGGGATAGGTCCCAAATAAGGGTGCCAATGAGACCACTATACTCTTTTTTTCTTAACTTCTTCATATTTATACTCCAACCTGAATAATATTGTAGTGATGAAAGGGCCAAATTGTTAATTGATTTTTTTTTTTTTTTGTAGGAATTTTGCAACTAGAATGCAAGAGGAAACATTGTGTGGCAATAGATCTTATCTGTTCCTTTTTTGTTCTGTTTCTTTCCTAGGGGTTAGGGTTTATAGGGATCCTACAGAAAAGGGTTTTCCCTATGTTATAGCTCTCTGATATACGTGTGGGGTCAAACAATAGTACTTGGTCCAATATCTTGGGGTAGGTCTAACTAAGGAGGCTAGACTGTACCTTTAATTGTACTACCTAATTACCCGGGTAATAGAGAGTATCTTCCTAAGTATTGTTCTTAGTGTCACTATAGCAGTCAGGAGGTCAATTGGTTGATCTAGAGCTAGTTTTAGGACACCTAGGGGACTCTCGATATAATTTCTGGTACATGGGAGTCATGGTCATGTACAAATTTTTTCTGATGGGGTACTACTCGAGGGGTACCAACAACGGTTACAGAGGTTTCCAACAAGGTGAAAATTTTATTCTAGGCAACCCCGTGAAACCATATGCATTTACTGTGTGTAGTCTTCCCCATCACAATTTTACCCGTTAAGCTATAGATATTTGTTCTTTAAATATGACGACAGTACATGTACCTTGAAAAAAAATTCCCACAGTTTCCGCAAAGTAAAGTTATTTGATACCACTTGCCTCTTCAATGGGGAAACCTCCAACAGAGAAGCACTCTATTACAATAATTCTCAATACAAAGTTTCTCATGTCTCCTACTCTTATTTATCTTAATTCTATATTCTAAAGAACATTCTAGAGGAATATCTTTATAGAAGAAAAATCTTATGTTAGGTTTTATTACATTGATTAAATATGCCTTATTAGCTAATGTCGACCTTTATTAAATGGAAAACATATTATTCTACATGTTATCACATAATGTTGTCTGGAGTCACATGTATTCATTATTAATACCTAAGTCTATAATTCCTTTCCTTGTCTCTCTCCTTTTCGCAGGACATGTCTTGAAGTTTGTCCCTTTTGATTGTTAAAATCATTTTTTTGTTTGCCAATTTTTCGTTTGTGTGCCCTGGATTCCCTTAATGTCTTACCCGAAAGAAATTTTGGCTCAAGCCTTTCTGTTTTTCTTGAGGATGAACACTCACCTCTTTTGTTCCAGTCTCTGGTCCTTCTGTTTTCCCAGCCCACATTTAGTCATCCAAGACTTTGTTTACATAGGCCGCAGCCATGGGCTCAAGGCACAATACTCAGAGCGGTTCGTTCTGGACTCGAATCAAGCAAAAGGGGCAGGTTATTATTTCAATGACGGGAATTCCATGTGGAGTTCAGATAAGCAGCTCGTGGGCATTTGAAATCTTAAAGTTGCGCAAAGTATAGTGCTGGAGAAAAGCCTCGAAGAGAGCGCGAGTCGTCGATCTTTAGGGGGACAAATGGAAGCTGATCCAAGTGTTCGGGGAAATGAGCTTCAGGAGTTTCTAAGAGAGAAGTGCATAAAAATCCTGAAGAGTCAAATCCTAGACTCCCGAAGAAGTTATGGACCATTGATATTGAAATCAACAAAAGTCGTTGATCTTAGCGGAAATACCTTTGGAAGATCTGAAGAGACAAAGTCCTAAAATCAAATATGAGCCATCAAAAGCTGGGAACACATGGAGGCAGATCCCTCACTTCAGAATTCGACACTCTGGAATATTGTGGAAGTCAAGTATTCAAAAATCCCGAAGGGTCGAAGCCCGAAGTCCCGAAGCACCGAAGGCTCAAAATGAATCTGGCCCATCGATCTACGGGGGGCCATGCGTCATCATATCAAGCGTTTCGAGGATTTTTAGTTAGAAGTTTTGTGCAATTTTTGAATCAAAAAATCCCGAAGGGCCGAAGCCTGAAGTCCTGAAGTGTCGAAGCGCCAAAGTGCCAAAGTCCTGAAATGAATCTGGACCGTCAACCTGTGAGGGCCACGCGCCATCAGATCCTTAGCTTCGGAGGATTTATTTAAAGAAAGATCCAGGGGACATATGGCATATATCTGTGAACTATGGATAAAGGTCCGAAGTAATTCTCGTCCATTTGATTCAAGAGGACACGCGTCATTAGATTGCCAGCTCCGGGTAAAAGCATGGAGGAGGATGAGGTTTGAGATTTGTTTTTACCAGAGTTCGTAGACCCAAATTAATCCTCGGCCATCAATCTCAGGGGGCCACACATCATCATATCCATAGCTCCAGGTAAAAGGATTGAAAGCAGAGGAAGTTTGATATTTGAAAGGTTCGAAAGCCTGAATCGCGAAGCAAATCACGACCGTCGATTTGAGAGGGTGTAGATCTGATTCATCGATCTAAAAGCACCAGAGTTGAGCCGTTGATCAAAGGGCCTCATCTGATATTGCAATATTAGTGGTCACACTCCATTGCGAGGTCATAGGAAGCTCGGGTTTTAAAAGAATGAGGGCAGGTCGCAATCTGAACCACTGTTTTGGGAAAGGGACACGTGGTGTCTCGTGGTAAATTGTGGGGAAAAAATAAGTTTGGTTTCAAACGACCCTTGGTTTCACTTACAATTGTGTAATTACGTAAGGTCATAGCCCTAGGTCACATCTAGGAAGGATCCAAAGGAAAAGGAGCTAGCACCCGAGCCCTGGAGCATCAAGTACGTGACATCCATCTAACACTAACACATCACACTTATTTCAAGCGTTTTTAGACATGCTTTCAACCTGTTTTTGAGTGACACATGTCACCTCTCCATCCGTGACACATAAACATGGTGAATTCAGGCCTCCACGTTAGATCATCCTCTAGGAGGTGTTATGGTTCAACGTCAAAAGTAGCATCCCACCCCCCAGGCACGGTTTGGCAGATTCTAAAACTGGTGGGTGGATAAGCTTGGCATTAGCGCTAAACCTAGAAGGTATGCCTAGATCGCATATTGGGAACATATCTACAACCATAGTCCATTGTGGGGACGCAACATGCTCGGGCAATAATTTTCTTGAGTGGTCCCACAATTGAAACCATGGTAAGGAAAAAGAGATATGTGGAGGAAGGTGGTGAATTGCGGACTCAAAAGAGGTGTGAATCCAAACCACCTTTGAGTAGCTCTGCAATCATGTGTTTATGTAGCATCCTATCCAAGAGAAACATGTGGTCGCCCCCCCTGAGCTTTAAGTCTCGTGGTGTTCTTAAGGAGGCAGTTAATGAAAATAGAGCTGGTGGTTGAAACCTCGGTTCACTCCATAAATGGAAGGCATGGAAGGCCCGACCATGGGAACTGAACCGTCAACCCATGGTACCCCTGTGAGAATATTTTCCTGTATACCCATGTCGATATGAACTCATGTCTGAAAGAAGGATGCATGCTCAGCCTGACAGAATACTGCCCAGACATAATGCTTTGAATGTAGTGATTAGATCACACTCCGGGTAGTCGGGGACTGATCCAAGTATAAAGAGATAGTTTTGATGTTTTGTTAATAAAGGGAGTTTTGTCCCAGACTGGGGGAAAGATTTGGGAGTTGTTATGAATGTATTTTTGTTGTAAGCCTGAGGGCATGGATTGAAAATTGTTATGTTAATGAAGATTCCTTTAATTTGTTATATCAGACAGTCTTTTTATTTTTCATTTGTTGTTTCTCTTTCTTGTCTGGATGTAATCTCTCTGATTTATGGATTCCTAAGGTGGTGGAGGATCTGCTATCATATTTCCCATCTTTCATGGTTCAACAGACATTTTTTGTTCCTCTTTATTGTCTGGATGTAATCTCTATGATTTATGGATTCTTGAGGTAGTGGAGGATCTACTATCATCTTTCCCATTTTTATGGTTTATCATTCAGACACTTTCTGTTTTCCTTCTTCTCATCACCACTTAAATCCTTTGTCTAATAGGGAGATTAAATGCCTTCATTGAGTAGACTGTTTATGAATCCATATCCCAATGGCCTATCACTGATCTGTAGTGATCTTTGTTGTCTTTCCTTTCCTTAAAGTCTCGTTGATTCACCCACTCACACCCTTTTAATCCACAAACATTCTAATGGGTACTGGGCTTATCCTCCCGCAATCTGAGGGTGACTCTCAGTGATAACACTACCTACATGAGGGGTTAGGGAGGTTGGGTCCCTAAAAACATCCTGGACCGAAAATTCAAAGTACTTAGGAACAAATCCATAGGGATGGTAAAGGTACAATGGACCTGCTATGGTCTTGAAGATGATACACGACAGCACGAAGAAAACATGTGAGAGGAATACCTACAATTTTTTGTCAATTTTGAAGAAAAAAAATATAAGAATGCAAGACTCCATTTTGAGCAGCGAGAGTTATGGAACCACATGTCATAGTCCTATCCAACCTATGTTGGGGGCCTTGATAAAAGAATGGTACAACCCAATGGACTGAGATTAGTGAAGGGGGTACATTGCTTGGGTCCATGGGTTGAGAGCAACATGAGATTTTGGTTGGAGCTGCTATTGGAGTTGCAAAAGTGCATAATTTTATTTCTTTAAACATTGTGATGTATACATGTGTGTGGGAATAGTGTGCACCGAGGATGACACACAATTGTAGATGAGGGGGAATTTAATATCCCCACTATAATCCCTAGTTCAATTAATGCTTAATGTAGATATAATGTGGGGCTACATCCAAGCGATGTGTATGTGAATTGTACTTATGAAATTTAATAATAAAATGTGATTCCATATGCTGGGGGATATAGACAGAGATGGGGGATGAATTAATCCACAAGAGAGGGGAGGGACTAAGAGAATTTCTGAAAGATGGGTCCAAGGGGGGATTACCCATGTCTATTAATTCCACCCACATTCATGAATTTTACTATCATTATGTATTAAAATTCTAATTTTTCCTTGAGTATAGAATAATCCAATCATTAAATACATGTAAGAGGGTGGGCATGATAAGTAACATCCCATAGTTATTGTAAGCATGGGGATGAGTACAATCATCTTGGGTAAGTGTGTGAATAAAAAAATCAAGCCAAAGGAGAGGAAATTTGTATGGGTAGACACAATAGTTTTGGACAGTCAAGTTTTTGGCATGAACAAAATTAGATAGCAGAAAATAAGAGATTGGAGCTGGCGCAACCATGGAGGGTGAATTATGGACCATGCTGGAGTATTTTTGGAGTGTTTAAGAGATAAATAATTAAGATCTAGGCTGTTAGGATTTAAGAGTGAACTCTTGTGTGAGTTTCACTGTAACAACAAGTGTGTATTGGGAGTTGTCCTGAAAGTGAGTTCCCTTGATTTTTTCCAACATAGACATTCCTAGTCACTTGTGTAGAAGAGAACCTGATAAATGAATGGGATGTCCAAGGGAATGCAATCAATGAAGGGGTACATTCCTTTGGTTGGGTAGGTAGAGAGGAAGGGAGCTGGTGGAAAATCAGGATAACTGTAGGAAAATACCCATGTTTGTGGGATTTATGAGCTGTGAGTAGACAATGAGAGACCACCCTCTTTTGTGTATTGCTAGCCACAACTTTGGGGTGACTTGCTATTGATATTTTGAACAACAAGTCTATGGTTGGGTGGAACATCTGTCCCAAGTAGCTGGTTGCACAACTGAATTAAAAGATAAATGTTTTATCTATTTTTTGAGTAATTTTATGTGTTTAATTGTTGTGCTTTTACTTTGTGTATGAGAATGGTTTTACATGCGACTATGTGAGACATTATCTTCATTCATTGTTGTTTTTAAATGTTGTAGATGAATTTACTAAATGGTATAGGATAATAGTTAAATTTGTATGTAATTCATAGATGATAAGTGTTAGAATATTCACCAACACTGGGGGGGTGAATCAATATTGAACACTTTTTACCATTTTTAACTTTAATAAAATCATGTAAACATTAACCATCAATAATTCCATTCATCATCACAAAAAAGCATACATAGAACACAATGATTTTTACGTGGAAACCCAAACAGGAGAAAACCACATAATGCTTTTCTTATATCATGTTAAGATTACATTCATAGAAAGGACAAACTTCAAGATTCTCCAGCACCAACTGGAAGGAGGCACCAACACCATGATTTATAGGAACCAACTTGAAGGAATCTCCAACTCCCTAATTTACCAACACTAAATGAAAGGAGGAACCAACCCCGTGGCTTTACCAACTCCAACTGGGAGGAAGAACCCAATCCATAAAGCACATGCACTAAACTGTTGAATGACGACATCAATATTATCAACTATGCACCAAATCAATAATATATCACCAATCCAAGATCTTCATATATAGATTACTTCTTACTTCACCTGCATGCTTAATTATGTAGACAATCCTTCAAACCCTAACAAACCTCGTAGCATCATTCCCAAAATGTAATCATCGATGAAAACATCCACTAACAACAACATCCATTCATGGTAATTTCAATTAATGGAAACATCCACTCACACCAACATACACTCACAACAATGTCCATTAACGACAAAATCCACTCACAAAAACATCACAACAACATCACAACCTCATAACATACCTTGAGAATAAAAAATACCTTAAGAGAATCCTTTAGACTTCCCTTTCACACCAAAAAGACACCCCAATACATTGAGCATACCTCATACTTAATATCTTCGTTGGTTGCGCTAAAAATGTGAAATTATATCTTGTATTTATAGAAATTATGTCCCCAAAAATGAACTCATCCAATCTCAATTTTCTGGCTAGGTTATCAGACGAAAAAAATCATATCTCTTCATTCCTAGGGAGTTAGAGGGACTTCCATATACCATTGGAAAGGTATTGAAATATTGTTTCGAAACATGTAACTGGTGATTCCATTTGAGTTATTTATGTAGGGTAAAATCTCCCTGAAATACATGGTATCCAAATTGAACAAAAATTAATACTTTCAACAATCTCCATCTTGCAATATTTATCTTAGACATCTATAGGCTTGTAATATTTATATTAGAAATATTGTGGGCTCCATTTGTGTACAACTCAAAGTAGGAATATGGAAACAACCACATGTTATATCATCCCGTGAGGGCCATGCTTAAAATATATGAAATAAGGGGACCACTTTGGAGTTATATACATTTATGTCAATGCTTCTTCAAGGCTCTTCAAGGCTTCTTCAATAGGACATATCATCGTCACTTTTAGGGGCTTATTCTAAAGTTGATATGAATGAAAACCAATTTTCCAACAATATCCCCCTTTGGAATTGATGGAAACTTATTAAAAAAAGCATTATCCCCTTGTCTTCGTGCTCTGATCCCAATTAATGTATTGTCCTCTTGTCTTCATACTGACTCCCCTATCTTCATTCTTCTAGTTTTACTATTTTTCTTTCCCCCTTTGAAATCAATGGAAAAGGGTAACTCCCCTCAACAATATTCCCCTTTTTTTTCTTCCAGAATATTATGGAAATCAATTTGGAGCATAAATAACTCCTAGGTTTTGTTGAATATACTCAAAGGTATCCTTAGGAAGAGGCTTTGTGAAGATGTGTGCAATCTATTCTTTTGTCACAATGTACTCCAACTTGATATTATTTTATGTGACTTGTTCCCACGGAAAGTGGAAGTTAATATGAATATGTTTGTTCTTGGAATGCATCATTATATTCTTGGATATGCTTATAGCAATGGTTTTGTCACAGAGTATAAAAATAAACTCATCATATCTCACTTGTATATCTTGAAGGGTTTGCTTCATTAGATAATTTGAGTACAACATGTTGCTACTGCGATATATTTTTCTTCTGTTTTGGATAAGGATATTTAAGATTGATTCTTGCTCAACCAAGAAACTAAGTAGTCACCTAAGTAGAAAGATGCTCCACTTGTACTTCTTCTTTCATCAATACTTTCTGCCCAATCTTCATCCATGTAGGTGACCATAGTTAACTCATTTTCTTTTAGATACCATAGCCCAAAATCTATTGTTCCTTTAAGATATATGAATATCCTTTTCACTACTAGAACATGGGTTTCCTTTGGTGTTGCTTGAAATATTTTGACCTATCCAATTGCTTGCATTACATCCGATCTTGAATATGCCACATTGATTAGGCTACCAATCATTTATTTGTAGATTCTTTGATCCACTTCTTTAAATTCATCATCTTTTCTCAACTTGAAACTAGTAACCATAGGAGTACTCACATGTTTACAGTCTTCCTTTTTGAATTTTTTTAACATCTTCTTTATGTACTTGGTTTGGGAAATGAAAATTCATTCATGTAGCTGAGATATCCGGAGTCCTAAGAATAAAATAAACTCCCCACATAGGGAAATTTCAAATTCATTATGGATATCCTTGGAAAAATTTTGACTCAATCTATCATCATCACTTCCAAAGACGATGTCATCAACATACACTTCTATAATAATCATATTTCCTTGATCCACTTTTATCTAGAAGTTACTATGTATATTTCCCCTTCTAAATCCTTGTTTCTATAAGTAAATGTCCAATCTTGAGTACCAAGATCTCGGAGCTTAGTTAAGTCCATATATTGATTTATTCAATATGCAAATATAGTCTTCCTTTTCTGATAGTAGAAACCCTTCTGGTCATTCTATGTACACTTCTTCTAATTCTCCATTTAGAAAAGTTGATTTTAAGTCCATCTGATACACTTTGATTCTTTTGGAGTGTACATAATCCAATAACATTCTGATTGCTTCCATTATGGACACGGGAGAAAAGGTTTCTTCAAAATATACTCCTTCAACTTGAGCATATCCTTTACACACTAGTCTTGCATTGTTTTTGGTTATGTATCCATATTCATTTAACTTGTTTCTGAAGACCCTTTTTGTCCCAATCACCTTTTTGTCCTTTTGTCTTGGAACTAGTTCCCATGTATCATTCTTCTCTATTTGATTTAGTTCTTATTCCATAGCCTTGATCCATTTTTCATCATTTCTTGTTTCCTCAAAGTTACTTAGTTCAAATATGGACAATAATGAAAAATGTTCTTATTCAGGTGTCTATGCTTGATTTCTTCTTCTGGTTTCTACTCTAACACTTTTATCTCCAATTATTTGTTTTGTTGAATGATTCTTCTAAACTTAATAGTTAGGTGTCCTAGAAGGTCTTTGAAAATATTGTTGGTTGTTTTCTTCTTGTTCTACTTCT
Organism: Picea mariana; assembly: GCA_032191745.1. Classification (NCBI taxonomy): domain Eukaryota; kingdom Viridiplantae; phylum Streptophyta; class Pinopsida; order Pinales; family Pinaceae; genus Picea; species Picea mariana. The sequence goes on from JASDQU011104906.1 coordinate 12,756, forward strand.
ACATACTTCTCTTGTTGTTGTTTTTCTTCTTCCTCCTCTTCTTGCTTTAGTTCTTCATTTTCTCGTTCTTCAAAGATGTTTGAATTTATGCTTTCCTTATTGGTCTTCAATAAGTCTGTTTCATTAACTTTTACATTGATTATTTCCACTATCTTGTTGAGTCTTATATTGTATCACTTATATTCTTTTCTTTTACATGAGTACCCAAAAAATATGCCTTCGAGTCAAATTTTCCAATCTTCTTGTCTTCCCTTTTTATGTAACACTTTCTTCCAAACACTCTAAAGTGCTTGAAATTGATCGGTCTTCCTTTCCATAACTCATATGGAGTCTTATCACAATTTATTCTTATCAATCCTCTGTTCAAGATATGAAAAACTATATGCACTACTTTTCCCCAAAAGATATCACTTAGCTTGGAGTCATTTAACATGGTTCTGGCCATTTCTTATACAATTTCATTTTTCATTTAAGAAAATCCATTTTGTTGAGGTGTTCTAGCTGTTGATAATTGTATTTTTATTCCCCATTATTAACAAAAATCCTTGAATTCATTTGAATTAAACTCACCTCCATTATCTGATCTTAAGCATTTTATTTTCAAATCAGTTTCATTTTCAACCAGTTCCTTGAATACCCTAAAACATTCGAAAGATTCTGACCTTTTTCTTGAGGAAGAAAACCAAGGTCATTCTAGTGTAGTCATCAATGAGAACCATGAAGTATTGTTCACCATCCATTCATTTTTTTCTTGTGGGAACACATAAAACAATGTGTACAATATCCAATGGTTTTTTCATAGAGTATTCCTTTGTCTTGAATTCAACTTTTGTTTGTTTTCCATGCTGACAATACTTGCACATAGTATTTTTTGTCTTTTTAATTTCTATCATTTCTCTTACGACTTGCTTCTTCCTGATCTTGACAAGACTATCAAAGTGTATATGACCCATTCTCCCAACTTTCATCTTATTTTCCCAAACACCATCTTTCTTCTTTGATCTCATTGTAACATCCCGCTCCACTGAGAACACTTTTATTTACTTATTGTTTGAGGACACTTGTGTGCAAGTGATCTAGTTATGGTATATCATGATTTCATTTCGATTATGGGTTATATGATGATGATGATGTGTTGTGAACTATTTTTATTTTGATGTATATATATTGGCAGATGCTATTGACGAGTTTTCCTAAGTGTGCAGGACACATGACATGTTATGGATGACGATGGCATCATGGACTTCCTTGGACTTCAGATTGAGTCAGGAAGTGGATTGTATTTGTTTGAGTATTTCATTTACGCACATGTGATATATGATTGATTCAATATGATTTATGTATATGGACTATTGACAGTGTTTTTTTAGTGGATGCAGGATTGAAAATGCTTGCTAATATGACTCACATAAAGAGTAAAGGGGGCATGCACACAAACTAGACATTGAGGGAGAGGTGTGGTAGCATCCCTGTCACAGCCTACTAGCACTCCCACTGTGGATAGAATGGTAGGTTAACGATTACCTAGTTCGATAGGTCCATGATGTCTTGAGGGCAAACTGAGACAATCATTCACAAAGATTTCTAAGGGGCGCACAATAAGGCGAAGTCCTTATTCCTTAGAAGTCGTTAGTCTCTCACAAGGTTGACTGAATGGAGTGTTGACTCCAAAGGGCCAAACAAACTTCCAAAACTAATCAAAGGAGAGTGGCACCCTTGGAGCACGGAGGTGCGTCTTGAAGGGCACGTCATGTAATTAAAACTTGAGTCAATAAATCTAGGTGGCCTAGAAAACATTGAAATGATTAGACCTTGTTGGAATAAAATAATTAATTAAACCATAGATTATTAATTATAAATCCCAACAAAAGTCTAAGGCTAATTCTAAGACTAAGTCTAAGTCCAAATTTAATTAAAGGACTAAATGAATTATGACATAAGTTAAAAGAATTGAGATAAATCAAATTCAAGGAAAAAGTGAGTAAAATCTAAATATTGGATAAAATGCACATGTGTGCATGAAATTAATAAAATGGATTTTTAAAATAGAAGGAAATGATAATATGAGAGAATATATGTACATAGAATAGAATCTTGAGTCAACCTTCCGCTAGTCTAACTAGAAGAAGACTTCTAATCCAACTCTCACTAAGATCTAGTTAGGAGACACTCATTAAATGAGAATTTGGGAAACAAAGAGATAACTAAGAGGGAAAATAGGAACACATTGCAGAATGTGAGGGAAATTGGATTTTTAATTAAAATAAAAATGGTAATTACTTGTGCAACTTGGGGAGAGTGTGACAAGTGTGTGGGTGAATAATCATAATTAATTTTATCTAAAAATTTAATTAATTGTGCATGTGGACATGTGTCAGTGAAGAAATTTATATAAAACAAATGGTGTAGAATGGAAATGGATCTCGCTTATTCTTGGTAAGGTTATGCTGCCAAAATTATTTTGGAATGTGTTTTACTTGTGAGAGGTGGCATACCAAGCTTGAAGAAAGAGTGGAAGCTCTTCCTTGCGAGGCAAGACTTGGAGCTATAATTTGTTGGTTTCTTGTGTGTGGCCCCTTTGCAACTCGGGGGGACAAGGGGGAAGAAGAGTACCCCTAGAGTTGGATGGGAGGCACCGATGAAGTCTTGAGATTGACAGGTGAAGGAAATAATATTGCACAAGATTCTGGTTGAAGAAAAACCTCCAACACCATCAAAGTTTCTGGTTATGGTATTTAATAATTGTCATTATTTTGTTATTCAATGATACAACTTATGTAATGAGTATGGACTGAGGGGAGGCAGGTGCAGGAGGGGTATTGTACAATCCTAGAGGAAAAATGATTCTATTCTACTCTTGGAATCTGGGCATAACCACCAACAACATGGCATAGGATTATTCAGTGTATCAAGGAGCACTCCTAGCTCAGGATCATCAACTCAACCACATAATTATAATAGGGGACTCCAAGAATATAATTTAAATTTTGTTACAAGAACAGACCTAAAGAATTCAAAATTGAAAAGAATCATTGAAAGGACTAGAGAAATCCTATCCACCATCTACTCCTCCTTCTACCATGTCCCACACACAAATAATAGGATAGCGGATGAGCAGGAAAACCTAGAAATTAGAATAGGACTTGACCATATGGAATTTTTGGGAAGACAACTTTTCTTATTCCCCCCTAATGCCTCAACCCTCTCCCTTCAATGCTCCACATGGTGCCAATATCCATGCGATGCTTCAGCTAAATGCATTAAGTTGTAAGCCGAGCTTCATGCTTGGGGAGACTTTGTACCTGCACAACCTTTGGCCCGTGGGAAACTGTACACAACATGACGACAATATGGATATCCTGGATCACAAGGTGCTCCTCCTTCATGGGAACCTGTCGTACCCATCTCTCCACGCCCTCTTTGTAGCATGCAACATCAAATCCACCTTAATTTCTCTTGAGGTGAAGGATTTCGAAAGGAAATCGGCCATGATTCAATGCAAGCGAATGGTGGCAGTACATGCGGAATCAACACTTGAAAGTCACTCAAATTATAAGTTTTCACGGCATACATCCATCCAACAAATAGCTAGAAGAGGTAAATTGGATGGCCAACGCCCGATTCATTGATACATCCAGCCACAACGGACCTCGATAGTTTGGAATTTCATATGGGAAGGGAATTTAAATCACATAAGAAACTTGGGAATTCACCATTGCTCCAACATCAGAGGTATAACAATTGA
>JASDQU011104906.1:19589-46567 GCA_032191745.1 Picea mariana
CTAGTGTCATGATTAGATGGCCATTATAGCTGGCTAGAGAAATTTTTAAGTCTTACACTAATCTCGTCCCTTACCTGGAAGGCTATTCGATAACATACTGAGGGCAATTCAGTACTCTTCAATTTCCCCCAAGTAGTTATATCGATATCACGTTAATTTGAAAAAGAATTGCAAATTGCTCTTTTTAGTCATTGCCATCTGATTTTTCATAAATGTGTATTAACCAAATCAGAAGAGAGGATCTCCCTTGAGAAAGAGCTTCCTTGCAAAGAAATTATCTTGAGATGTTACCGTTGATTGTGTAATCAATGTAATCATGGTACAAGTGCTTAACTGTACGTAACTCTAGTTCATGAGATTCTTGAAAAATATCGAAGGCTTTGAAGGCTTTGATGTGTGGAATTGGACTTTATTAATAATACTTTCGACGATGACCCACTCATAATTCGTGACAGACCATGCCAGGTGGTATCATCAAATGGCATCAATATTTTAAGCATCGAAACTTTAAATGCACCCTATCACCCTTCCCTTGGCACACACCCATATTAGTCCTTGCCATGGGACTATAGCAATGAGTTTGTTTTTGATGTGACATTGATATGACATTAATTTGCTTTTGACCATAATTTTTTGTATGCAATGTAATGTTTAACATAGGAAAACAAATATATATTTTTGGATATAATAAAAATATTTGTTTTTCTCATTTCTAATTGGTTGATAGAATTGAAGTGTTATTGCTCCGTTCACGTCTTTCAATATGTAGAATTAATTACATAATCAATGAATTTCACCAATCACCACATCTAAATATAAAAAAATGTATTATGTATTTATTATTATGCATTATTATATTTATATTATATTTATTATCTAATATATTATTTATTATTATATTTATATTATACTTATAATATATTTATAATATTTATTATATTTATGAATATTATAGTTCCATTCAGCTTACTATTCATTATACATTTTGAATAACAAACAACCCTCAATTATTATCTTTTGACAAAAAATATTCATTACTTGTGCATTTAGTTATATTAAGTTTCATTGTTCAACATGTATTTCCCAACCAATCCGGAAAGGATTGCGTTGCCATGCAACCCTTGTTTAAAACAAACATAAGTTGGGTGTCGTTGGATCCTGAGTTTCGTCTCATTGTTTTTTAATTGTTTGCTTCTAGTTTCAATTTGGACAAATAATAATAATTTCCTTATATTGTGCTTTACAATACTTTGAGTTATGCTCGTGCTAGATTGCTATTTTAAATTATAGCATATAATTATATAAATTATGCCATGAATTGTGATGGAAAATTGGGTCTTTAGTTCAAAGATATCCTAGATTAGTAGTTTAAAGATGATCAGTTCCCGTAAGATTACCTTTTATGTTATGTAAAATAGTTATTCTTATAGTTGTCCAGTAAAAATTTTGTGGATTAAATTCTATCAAAAAAATGTTTTAGTCAAAGAGGTCTTGAAATTTTTTAAAATTGAAATCCTCTCCCACACAAATAAAGTTGATTAAATTGATAATTATTGAGGGTTTTTATGCAACTTATGCATCAGCAAATTAGATTTAATGCGTCAAATGCACAATGCACATCCTCAGTAAGATTGATAGTTTCTTATACCTTATTGTTTGCACCACTAATTGTGTTCTTATGGGACTTAGTGTTACAAATAAAATTTTCAAGAATTTTTTTGCAAATTGAACATTTGGGTGACAATCAAATTTGTTAATGATGGTGACAACTTAGCCTTTTGAAATTAATCTAGATTGAATATTAATTAATTATCTCCTTTTAAATATGTCTAATCATGGTTGATTAATAAAATGAGGCCCTTACAAGATTTGTATTAATTTTTAATGGGGTCTAAATGCAACAAATACTTTTAGCATACCTAAGGTTGTGTAGACGTGCAACCTCAATTAATGTAATTAAGATGATTTATTTATATACTTAATGGTTTCAATGAATATAGCTTATAAATTATGTTAGAACATAATTCGGTTTGACAAATGGAATGTATTTTTGGTAGGTAGTATATAGTCTTCTAACTGCATGATTAAATGATAATTTTAGTCACTTGTCGATAAATGTTATTTCAAAAACAAAATGCTACTTTCCTTATATTAAATTACTCAAGATGATTAAACAAGAGAGGGTTGTTACATATTTCTCAATACATATGGGTATTCCTTAAATGACTAGTCAATTGTTGTAGACAATACTTTGTGTTTGAAGAATTTATGATGAGTATTGTTATTGATTTGGTCTCAAATTTCAGAGTAAGTTGGGGGTTAAGGGAATTAGATATCTCCTTGTTATTTAGAACAATTGCCCATCCTGAGACCTTAAATGGTCAAAATCAATTGGATGAATCTTGGAATTGAGCGTTGATTATGTGTCTTGGAGTTCCTGACCTTGCAGGATAGGTTGGGAGGGTAGATATGTTTCGTTATCTTGATGTGATATGGTTGATTTTGAATAATAGTGATGGTGTATTCATATTCTTATTGTGTAGTGATGTGATGAGATTTGAATGCATAAATTATTGATGTATGTTATTGTCGCATATCACTTGTCCTAACAATTGTTTCAGTTTTATTTTTTTTACCACTACTTACTCACTTATTTGATGTCGTAACATAGGGGATGTTACATATGGTATCAGAGCGGGTTCAAACCTGCAACATTGGACTGTCACGTCTTCCACTGTGTTAGCTAAATGATTAAAAATGTATCGCTAATTAATTTTGAAAATTTTCCATGCAGGCAATCATGGTTAGAAGACGCAGGGGAAGTAGACGTCGTGGTGCTGGTGAAAGATGTGGTACACCTCCGATTTTTTTCATGCCAGAGGGGTCTAACCCTCAGAGAGATAAGCATACTACTAAGTAGGAGCATGTTACTGTGGGAGATATGGTAGGTATGATGAGATCCTTCCAGAGGATGTCAGAGGCATTGATCAATCGCTTGGATTGATATGAGGGTAGAGCGTCTATGCTCAATGAGGGTTCACAACATCCTCCAACTGGTAGTAGTAGTATACACAAAGAACTCGAGAGGGTGAAGTTTCCCAAGTTCTGGGGTGGCCAAGATGGCTTAGCCACCGAGTCATGGTTGGAGAACATGGCAATGTGCTTCGCACTTCGTGATTACACCTCCAACATGAAATTTTATATGACGGTCTTTAAGCTGAATGGGAGTGCTCTTCTATGGTGGAAAATGCTCCTACCTCAACTAAACATGGTCGTCGAAGAAGTTTCATGGGATTTGTTTGAAGAGCGGTTCCGAGAGAGGTAATTGTCCGAGGAATTCATTGAGCACCAACTTAATGAGTTCAACACCTCACAACAGGGTGGTCATACGGTGCTAAGGTATGAGGGCCAGATTCATGGAGCTACTTAGGTATGCTCCACATATGAACAAAGAGAAGTTAAAGCTCAAAAAGTTAAAGTGTTTGACCTTAAATTCAACATTCTTGCAAAGGTGAGGACCCTAACACCTCAAACATTTTACAACGCAATTTAGAAGGCTCTCATAGCTAAGGAAGAGATGAATAGTGGGGATCAGGGCATGAATCCTTCTAGACTGACTGGACAGGCAACATCAGGAGCACATCAACATCAAACACTAGCCAGACAGACTTAAGGGCATAGAAATATACCCAGGGGACCTATGTTCATGACACCAAGATGAAAGAATCCTCAACAAAGGATTCCTTACCGAGGACCACAACAAAAACAACAATGTTGTTCGTAGCAACAACAACTATTTAGGCATGTTCATTAGAACATACCAGGATCACAGACTGCTAGGATCACAACTTCTACTTCGAGGACCGAGAGCACTAGACCGAAGACTGGATGATGGAAATGTGGAGAGCCACATTACCAACGATATTGTTTGATTGAGAAGGCTAGAGCGGTCGAATCATCGAGACCCACTACACTTGTAGATTTGGGTAAGGCCCACAAGATACATGCAGTTGTGAACAACCAAAAGGACGAGCACCAGTCCACTCTACTCGAGACGTCGGGTACGATCGTCAATCAAAATTTTAGTATCTTGATAGATCTAGGTGCTACAGAGAGATTTATTTCTAGTGCAACGATAAAGAGAATTAAGGTAAAGTCACTCGAGTAGGACGAGTTTAGATATGTAGAAATGGCATCGGGTGCCAAATATAAGGTTAGAGGAAAGGTCACAGACTGTAGCATTAACTTGGGAGATTTTGTAACAAAGGTATATCTCTATGTCATGATATTAGGATCTTATGACATAGTGATTGGTATGGAATGGATAGAAGCACATGATGTTATACTTAACTGTAAGCTAAAACGATCAAGTTTGATAGATGATTTAGGGTAGGATAGAGTGATTATAGGAAGAAACCAGAGAATGTCCTTGAGATTTATTTCTTCCCTAAAGGTACAAAAGAGTGTGAGCAAGGGATGCATTTTATATGCAATCTTGGCGCTAAACAAAAATGGCGAGGAAGAAGGATTATAAAACCTTCTTGTAGTACAAGAGTTTGTCGACGTGTTTCCAGAAGAGTTACCAGGCTTACCGCCCGGAAGAGATTTGGAGTTTACAATAGACTTGAAGAATGGAACTAAACCGATAGCGAGAACACCATATCGGATGTCAACGCCTGAATTAAAGGAGTTGAAAATGAAATTGAAGGAATTATTGGAATTGGGACTTATACGTCCAAGTGTATCGTCGTGGGGTGTGCCAGTTATTTTTGTGAGAAAGAAGGATGGATCGTGGAGACTTTGTATTGGATATCATCAATTGAACAAAGCGACGATCAGGAACCCGTATTATTTGCCAAGAATAGATGATTTGTTTGATTAGATGAAAGGGGCGATGGTGTTTTCGAAGATTGACTTGAGATTGGGATATCACCAATTATGGATTAAAGAAGAAGATATCCCTAAGAATGTATTTAAGAAGAGGTTCATGCAATATGAGTTTATAGTTTTACCGTTCAGATTGACGAACACCCCAGGGGTATTCATGAGTTTGATGAATGGGGTGTTCCACGAGTAATTGGAAAATTTTGTTCAAGTATTTATTGATGACATACTGATTTATTCTCGGATGAAAGAAGAACATGAAAAACACTTAATATTGGTCCTACAATGTCTACAAAAAAATAAATTGTATGGGAAGCTATCAAAATGTTCTTTTTACCTCTGGCCCCCGGGGGGCAGCTCAATTGGCAAGTGCCGTGAAAATGAAGTTCCATGAGGTTTCGAGTTCAACTCCCCCCGACTTACAATGTGTGCCGCGTAAGGGGCATCGTGGGCACACCTGGAGGTTATAGTGGTAGCAGTTGGATAACACGGCCACGTGTAACGTGAGCACGTGCCCAACTAGTTGTTGATTCCGCCAGACATAAAAAAAAAAAAATGTTCTTTTTACCAATCGAAGATTCATTACTTGGGACATATCATATCTGGTGAAGGTATCGCTATGGATCTACCGAAAGTAGAGGCTATTATGGAATGGCCAACACCGAAAAATGTACAATAAGTACGTAGCTTTATGGGCTTAGCAATATATTACCGATGATTCGTCAAAGGTTTTTCGAAGATAGAAAATACGATCACTAAATTGCAAAAGAAAAACAAGAAGTTCGTATGGACTGAGAAATACACGAAATCATTTCAAAAGATCAAAGAGTTGTTGACGAAAACACCGATACCAAAGGTCCGCGACATGGACAAAGAATTCTTGGTATGCACAGACACATCAAAGGAAGGTTTAAGAGGAGTTTTGATGCAATAAGGTTGAGTGATCACTTACATTTCAAGGAAATTGAGAAAGCATGAAGAGAGATACGCAACACACGACTTGGAGTTATTGGCAATTGTATATGCCTTGAGAGTATGGAGACATTATCTGATTTGATGGAAATTTGAATTAAAGACAAATCATTGTGGATTGCAACATATATTTACACAAAGTGACCTGAATGCGCGACAAAGGCATTGGTAAGAATTACTTAGCAAATACGAATTTTAGATTACTTACATTAAAGGAACGATGAACAAAGTGGCAAATGCGTTGAGATGAAGATCACACATATTCTTGGTAATACCTATAAAGACAAATCTTTGAGAAAAGATTCTAACTTTACAGATAGACAATGATTAGTACAAAGAAGTTAAGGATAATATTGGACAAAATACCATGATGGTACCGAAGTTTGAAGGTTATTCAGTGGACAATGAAGGATTTTTGAGATAAAACAATAGAATTTACGTACCGCCTAATGACGAATTAAGAAGTTTGATATTAAGAGAAGATCATCGAGAATTTCACATGGCTCATCCGGGAGTCACAAAGATGAAGGAAGACCTTAAGCCTTTATTCTTCTGGAAAGGAATGAAAGCGTACATAGTTAGTTACGTGGAGAGATGTCTGAAATGTCATCAAGTGAAGGATGAACATAGACATCCAATGGGAAGGTTACAACCACACGCTATTCCTCAATCAAAATGGGAGGTCATTTTGATTGAATTTATTGTTGGATTGCTGCTGACGGAAAGGAGACACAATTCATTTTTTTTTGGTAGATGACACTCTGACAAAGGGTGCACACATTATTCCAGTGCGTACGATGTATCAGGCATCAGATATAGATAGATTTTTTTTTAGACAGATTGTGAGATTACATGGTGTACCAAGAAGAATCATATTCGATCGAGGATAGATGTATATACGACAGTTTGGACCGGTTTCCAAGAAGCATTGGGAACACAACTAAATTTTAGTACAACTTATCACCCAGAGATAGATAGACAATCAAAAAGAAAAAACCTGATTTTGGAGGATATGTTGTGTATGTATGTAATGGACCAACAAAAACGTTGGGAATAATTATTTCCATTGGTAGAGTTTGCATATAACAATTGTTACTAGAGTACGATTAAAATCGAACCATTTGAGTTTCTTTACGGATGACCGTGTTGGACGTTGTTTATTTGGAATCGACTCCAGGATAGGGTCCTGGTAGGATCGAAAATGATTTAAGAAATGGAAGAACATATGCAATCAATAAGATAGAGGATTAAAGAAGCGCTTGATCAACAAAAGAGTTATGTTGATGCACATCGCGTTGATCACAGTTATGAAGTTGGAGACAAAGTTTTCTTCCAGGTAAAACTACACAAGAGTTTGATCAAGTTTGGGAAGGGTGCTAAAATCTCTCCTAGGTTTGTGGGACCTTTTGAGATTGTGGAAAATAAGGGACTTGTGGCTTATCGACTAGCCTTTCATTTGAGGCATTTGCATGATGTATTTCATGTATCTGTTTTATGACATTATGTTAGTGATTCATCACATGCTATTGACATGATTTCTTTGCAAGTGTTGGACGAGGGTGCTCTCATGGCGGAGCCAATTCGCATTCTACAGATACAACATTGAATATTCGATCAGGTCAAGGTTTAGTGGAACAATTATAGTCCACACTCAACTACCTGGGAGGATGCATATGAGATGCGTCAACATTTTCCTTACTTGTTTGATAGATTAGATATATAAATCTTTTCTAGACACATTTATTTTGCATTTATATTGTGCAAAATTCAGGACAAAGTTTAAAACAAGAGGGGGTGTATGTAACATCCCGCTCCACTAAGAACACTATTATTGACTTATTATTTGAGGACACTTGTGTGCAAGTTATCTGGTTATGATATATTATGATTTCGTTTTAATTATGGTTTATATATGATGATGATGATGATGATGATGTGTTGTGATTTATTTTTATTTTGATGTATATTTATTGGCAGTAGTTATTGACGAGTTTTCCTGAGTGTGCAAGACACATGACAGGTTATGGATGCCGATGGAATCAATGGACTTCCTTGGACTCCAGAATGAGTAAGGAAGTGGATTGTATTTTTTTGAGTATTTCATTTACACACATGTGATATATGATTGATTCAATATGATTTATGTATATGGATTATTGACAATGTTTTTGTCAGTGGATGCAGGCTTGACAATGCTTTCTAATCTGACTCACATAAGGAGCAAAGGGGCCATGCACAGAAACTAGACATTGAGGGAGAGGTGTGTCAACATCCCTGTCACATCCTACTAGCACTCCCACTGTGGCCCAAATGGTAGGTTAACGATTACCTAGTTCGATAGGTCCACGATGTCGTGAGGGAGGACTGAGACAATTGATCACGAATATTTCTAAGGGGCGTGCAATAAACTTATTCCTTAGAATCCCTTTAGTCTCTCACAAGGTCGAATGAATGGAGTGTTGACTCCAAAGGGCCAGACAAACTTCCAAAACCAATCAAAGGTGAGTGACACCCTTGGAGCACAGAGGTGCGTCTTGAAGGGCATGTCGCTTAATTAAAACTTGAGTCAATAAATCTAGGTGTCCTAGAAAACATTGAATGATTAGACCTTTTTGGAATAAAATTATTAATTAAACCAAAAATTATTAATTATAAATCCCAACAAAATTCTAAGCCTAAGTCTAAGTCTAAATTTAATTAAAGGACTAAATGAATTATGACATAAGTTAAAAGAATTGAGATAAATCAAATTCAAGCAAAAAGTGAGTAAAATTTAAAGATTGGATAAAATGCACATGTGTGTATGAAATTAATAAAATTGATTTTTAAAATAGAAGGAAATAATAATATTAGAGAATAGGTGTACATAGAATATAATCTTGAGTCAACCTACCACTAGTCTAACTAGAAGAAGACTCTTAATCCAACTCTAACTAAGATCTAGTTAAGAGACACTCATTAAATGTGAATTTGGGGAACAAAGGTACAACTAAGAGAGAAAATATGAACACATTGGGGAATGTGAGGGAAATTGAATTTTTAATTAAAATACAAATGGTAATTACTTGTGCAACTTGGGGAGAGTGTGACAAGTGTGTGGGTGAATAATCATAATTAATTTAATCTAAAAAGTTAATTAATTGTACATGTGGGCATGTGTCAGTGAGGAAATTTCTATAAAACAAATGGTGTAGAAGGAAAATGGATCTCGCTTATTCTTGGTAAGGTTGTGCTGCAAAAATTATTGTGGACTGTGTTTTACTTGTGAGAGTTGGGATACCAATCTTGAAGAAAGAGTGGAAGCTCTTTATTGTGAAGCAAGCCTTGGAGCAATAATTTGTTGGTTTCTTGTGTGTGACACCTTTGCAACTCGGAGGGATAAGGGGGGAGAAGAGTACCCCTAGCGTTGGCTGGGAGGTACCGATGAAGTCTTGAAATTGGTAGGCGAATGAAGAATTATTGCGAAAGCTTCTGGTTGAAGAACAACCTCCAACACCATCAAAGTTTCTGGTTACTGTATTTAATCATTTTCACTATTTTTTTATTCAATGATACAACTTATGTAATGAGTATGGGATGAAATATTATTTATTTTTTAATGAACTGATGGTTTATATATATATATATATATATATATATATATATATATATATATATATATATATATTCTTCTTTATGAATTGAAATCTTGAAGAATTTGTAATATAGGCTAATTCCTTAAGAATTCTTGTTCTTTGACAAAACAAAACTTGTTAGATATAAGTAATCATAATTTATAAATACCCTCTAGAATTAAAATATTATGTGATAATTGAGGTGTTGCAATTGGTAAAACCTAATACTACAGAGGGATTGTGATAAAACAACGAGTGATATTAAGAAATTTTCACCTCCCTTATTGTTTTGTCTGATATAACTATGTCTGGGATCCTTACTGAGAAGAGCTACGGTTCTCCATGGATATAAATTCAATGCACTATCGATAAGATAGTATCCATATCAACAATAAATTTATAGATCTCCGCTAATACATAGCTCATTTTTTTATTTCCGTTTTATTGGTCAGGTTAACCATGGAATCATCATTTACTCTTCTAGTAGTTTTGAACTTATCCCCCGTTGAAAAGTTGGTTCTTGTGCCAATATTTCTATGGAAAACTGAATATTGTACTGTCATACCCATGTAAATTTTAATTAATCCTTGGGGTCTCTAATTCTTCCACTATTACTATCAACACTCTGCTTATATCTCCTATGAGTAGAAATGTACTAAAAGCTATTGTAAGTAACTCTAGTGTCATGATTAGATGGGAATTATGGCTAGCTAGATCTAGAGAAATGTTGAAGTCTTACACTAATTGTGTCCCTTAATTGGAAGGATATTCGATAACATCTTGAGGGAAATTCAGTTCTATGCAATTTCCCCCAAGTAGTTATATCAATATCGTGTTAATTTGAAAAAGAATCGTGAATTTCTACGCTTAGTCATTGCCATCCTATTTTTCACAAATGCATATTAACCAAATCGAAAGAGAGGATTTCCCCTCTAAGAAAGATCTGCCATGCAAAGAAATTAAGAAATTATCTTGAGATGTTACCTAATCAATGTAATCATGGTACAAGCTCTTAACTATACGTAACTCTAGTTCATGAGATGCATGAGAAACGTGGAAGACTTTGAGGCGCGACTTTATTAATAATACTTCCGACAATGGATCACTCATAATTTGTGACACACCATGCCAGTGGTATCATCAAATGGCATCGATATTCTAACCATCATAACTTTAAATGCACCCTATCACCCTTCCTTCCATTTCCTTGGCACATACCCTTATTTAAAACAAACATAAGTTGGGTGATCCAGATTATTTTCGACACAAAATGAGAGCATAGATATAATAAAGAAATGTACAAAGATATCTCAGATATTCAATAATATAACAGAAATGTATCAGAGATGAAACCATAAACAAAAAGATACAGTTATATACAATTTTCTATTAATGAGCGAAAATATACAAAGACTATAAAAATACAGAGTGAAAGACTCACTATAATGGTGGCAGGTTATCTTTGAGAAGAGATGTGTCCGCTACTCACATTCACAAGAAGATGATTTTGCAATGAGGCTCCAAAGGATTTTTTATAATAAATAAAATCCAAAACCCTAACCCTGGAAGATGAAAATCCAACAGTTTTGTGGACCCCGTTTTGGGTAGTTTGGTGTATCAACTCCCCGAGGGCGTAACTTTGGCATACGATCTTTGTTTGGGGTGCATGACAGCTCGTTGGAAAGGTATCGTCGATGAGATTCATTTTGTGGGCTCAATCAGATCCTTTGGATATTTTTGAGAATATAAATCCCGAAAAAACTTCATTTAGGCCCTCAAAATGACCTCGAAAGTTAAAAACTGCTAAAAATAGTAAATTACCAAAATTATCAGAAAATTGTTTTGAGCCAGTTGGAAGAGGTGAGTGGCCACCGATATCCACCTGGATCATTGGGTATCATTGTATATTGAGTTTTGACTCATTGATTTTTATTTATTTTCTTCTAGTTTCAACTTAGACAAATAATAATAATTTCCTCATATTGTACTTTACAATACTTTGAGTGTTGCTCGTGCTAGATTGTTATTTTAAATTATAGCATATAATCTTATAAATTATGCCATGGATTGTGATGGAAAATTGGGTCTTTACTTCAAAGATATCCTAGATTAGTAGTTTAAAGATGAATAGTTCCCCTAAGATTAGCTTTTATGTTATGTAAAATACTTATTCTTATAGTTGTCCAGTAAACTTTTTATGGATTAAATTCTATCAGAAAAATGTTTTAGTCGAAGAGGTCTTGAATTTTTTTTAAATTGAAATCCTCTCCCATGCAAATAAACTTGATTAACTTGATAATTATTGAGGTTTTTTTATGCAAATTATGCATCGACGAATTGGATTTAGTGCGTCAAATGTGCATCCTCTTTAGTAAGATTGATAGTTGCTTATACCTTATTGTTTGCGCCACTAATTGTGTTCTTATGGGACTTAGTGTTAGACATAAAGTTTTGAGAAATGTTTTTGCAAATTGAACATTTGGTTGAAAATCAACTTTTTTAATGATGATGACAACTTAGCCTTTTGAAATTAATGTAGATTTAATATTAATTATCACCTTTTTAATATGTCTAATCATGGTTTATTAATAAAATGGTTCCCTTACAAGATTTTTATTAATTTTTAATGGGGTCTAAATGCGACACATACTTTTAGCATATATAAGGTTGTGGAGACATGCAACCTCAATTAATGTAATTAAGATGATTTATTTATATACTTAATGGTTTCGATGAATAGAGCTTAGAAATTATGTTAGAACATAATTTAGTTTGACAAATGGAATGTATTTTTGGTAGGTAGTATATAGTCTTCTAACTGCATGATTAAATGATAATTTTAGTCGCGTGTTGATAAACATTATTTCAAAAAAAAAAATGATATGTTCCTTATATTAACTTACTCAAGATGATTAAACAAGAGAGGGTTGTTACATCTTACTCAATATATACTGGTATTGCTTAAATGACTGGTCAATTGTAGTAGACAATACTTTGTGCTTGAAGAATTTATGATGAATATTGTTCTAGATTTAGTCTCGAATTTCGGAGTAAGTTGGTGGTTAAGGGAATTATATATCTCCTTGTTCTTTAGAAAATTTGCCAGTCCTGAGACTTGATAAAATCATTTCCCGCTTCTGAAATTTCCCTCCCCTTCTCTATTTTCCCAACTTCTTTGGTCCATTTCTTTTCCCTCTTCTATACTTACCCAAAATCCCCTTTTCTTTTTTCCCTTCTATTCTCCCTTTCTAGTTCTTATAATTAGTCATTTTTCCAAAATGGCGGGTTCACGAGTTGACGGATTTGCGGATCCTCATTTACATCCACACTCTCACATCATGATTCCGACCGACCACCCCTTATTCTATACTTCACCATTTCTACAGTTGCAGGTTCCCGGGTTGGCGGGTTTCAAGATTTCATATCCCATGTTCCATGACATACATTTTGTACCCAAATGATCCACGATATACATTTTCACCATTGGACTCCCCGAGCTCCTAAGTATCTCATCTCTCCTATATTAAACTCGAGCAACCGCGTTGCAAAACTTAGCCAATTCTCTACCTTATGTAATGACGGGTTCACGGGTTCCTAGGTGGTCGGGTTCACAAAAGTCCCAAAATGATATTTTCTCTCATCCGTCCCTACCACCTTTGTGTTTTCCCTGATACGCATTTAGTATGATTTAATGCTAATAACTCATCATGTAGGTCTCTTAAATATTTTCATTAATAAGCGAAGGGCTCTAGGAGATTTCTTGTTAAACCACATTAAAGCACGATTTGTGGAATATTATATTTTATCTCTCAACGCTCATTTCAAATATTATCTCGATCAAAAGAACACTCTCGTCAACTTATGGCAGCAACATCTTGGCAACAGTTATGCGGAGATACTTTGAAAAATTATGGACGAGAGGACCGGAACTTTCAGTGATCTAGATCGTAGTCTTATTATTCATCCCCTTCTTCTCAGAAGGAATTAATTTGGACGTCTGGAATTGCTCGTGCACGTTGTGTTCCTGAAGTTTTTGACTGCAAGGAACTGGTTTCCTAGTGCACTGAGAAGTATATACCAAGTCAGTGGATGATTAAGCTCTAAGACCATTCTCTCATCTCTCTTTCACCTCAAGTATTCCGTAAAATGTTGAAACTCCCAGAGCCAACATTCACCTTCAAAGGTGAATACTACAAGGACTTCTTGAGAAAACATGACAATGAACTGGATATATTACCTGAATTATTAGAGAATCCCACAACTATCCCTGAAGATATTTCCATATTGCAGGTCAGCTTGTTCAAAAACCCATTTCGGGAAATTTCCTGGTTATTTACCAAAGTTGCGAGCCAAGAAAATACTGCCAGCATTTCTCGTATGATTCCTAACATATTATATTTTACAATCAAGGAACAAGCCATTTTCGATTGGGGGAAGTTGATTTCCATGGAAATGTCTTCCCAATTGTCTCAGTATAAAAATGATAAGAAATTATTTATGTCTTCTTATTTGGTTTTTGCGATAGTGTATCACAGTCAATTTCCTAAATTGTCTATATGCAAGAAGGTGAACTATGAATTTGACCCTGTGACCTTTTGGTACCAAGCATTATGGAGGCACACATATTCCCTGCATTTTTATAAAGTTTTCAATGAACTTGTCTCAGTTCTTAAAGTATTTTTGTTCAGAAAAGATACTCCAAGAATATCAGCTCAGGATAGTAAATTCCTGGACAAAAAGGGGACTCTGGAGAAAATGGAAAATTACAATGTTATCAGGATTTTTTGTTCTAAGGAAAATACCTCATTTCTACCATGCCATATATCCGAAATAATGTTTGTTACATAAGTTTCAAGGAAATATAACTTTTGGTTGCACTTTTTCATGAAAAACGAAAAAAATGATTCCTACCTTTGCCTTGGAAAGTTGGGGATTTTGTATTAATAAGTATGAACAAAATTGACGAATTTGCAAACCACTTCCACAACTTGAATCTCAAGTATGATGAAAATATTAGAGGGTTTGACCCTAACGAAATCTTTTTGGAGCATATGTTAACAATGGTTTTTAGCAATTAATTTATCCACATTGTTCTAGGAGAAGAAGAAGATAACCACCTGGGCAATCCTGCCCACAATGTTGGTGACTTAGAGATGGTACTCAGTATAAATGAATTATACAAACATAGAGGAAAAGGTCTGAGCGAGAAGAGTTCCCAGTCCTAAACTGTTAATCCTAAGACTACAACACCTCAGAGCAGTGCTCCAATGACCCACCCATATAAAAAAGCAATCAACAATAGTTTAGGAAGACGAGGAGACAATAACCCCCTTCAGGAAAAATTGAAATCTCACATAAAATTCCTCTGAGGAAGAAGAGGAAGAATATTGTACAAGAGAAAGAATAGAATCCTGTCGAAAGTGACATCAATATCTTCTCCCTCGAAGATATGGAGCTTGAGGTTGACAATGAGAAGATATTTACTAACATTGACCAACCAGGAGGCGCGACCCACTAGAATCAGTCATTGGAAATTGTTGAGAATGAGATATTTTATGAAGAAGAATCATTTGTATTTCAGAGCGTTGTATTTGAAAACGAATCTAAGAAATTAATTATTGAGAAGAGTGATGTGAAGAATAAAAATGGAAAATATTGTTCATAGGTTAACCTAAGAAAAATGTGGCCTTCCCAAATTTCCAGAATTCATAAAGCAATTGGCGATGCATTGGACGATTCCATTGGTCGTCTCGAAGTGGAAAATATAAAGTTAAAGGAAAGGATTAAGGAACTGGAAGAGACCTTGATTCCTCTTCCACTCCTCGTCATCCCTTTGGAAATTTTTGGACCCGCCATGCCCACAACCAAAATAAAAGGATCCTCAATATTACTCACATCAGCTAGGATATATGTGGAGAATAATATCAAGAAAATAATGACACTGATTACAGAAGCTTGGGAAATTTCAAAGAGCATGATTTCTTTTGGCTTGAGGGAGAATTCCTTCCTTGAATATCTACAGGCCGACCTAAAAAATGAAGAAGGTTTCTACCTTGATGCCATGGTACCCTTTGGTATTACAGTTTCCAATATGTCAGAGCTAAATAGAAGAGAGGAGGGCCTTCCCTCTCCAAGTCGGATCAAGTAGTTGGATGCCTACTGGAAAGATAAAATAAAGAACTTGAACAAAATCATTCAGTCGTGCAGCCAAGCCATAACAAGGAGATAAGAGATATTCAAAAGGCTAACAAAGGTGGACCTAGCTGGAAGCACCAATGAAGTCCAAGATCCCAGGTTGATCCTCAACTTGTTGTTCCTAGCAAAACAACAATTCGATTTGCAAGTTTGAATTTTTAAAGGATTGTCAATTGGAAAATTCTATGGCATAATTGAATATGATGAGAATGCCATATACAATTGGCTAGTGGATTACTCCATAAAAAATCAGGATATTGAAGAAGTATTACATTGCATTTCCAATGATCTTCGAGACTTGGAGGGTGAGCTGTTCAATATTAAAATATGGCATGAAATCAATGTGGCACCTATGAAAAGTTACATCGAATAATGGTTCAATAAGGCTATCGATAAACTGAAAAATGAAGGGAAAGAAACAATTGAGACGGTTTCTGTAACCATTGATGAAAATGATAAAAGGACATCAACTAGCAAATGAGCATACGAGAGACCATCATAGTAATTTTATGTTGATCACATCCTTCTTTTCTTTATCAAGTCCTTCATCTAGTGATTCCACCTATTTCACTATAAAGGTTTAACCGAAGACTGATAACTCCTATTTTCTTCTTACCAGGTCTTGTTGATCCTCATACCGCCCACCTTCTTCTTTCTAACATCTTGTTTCTTGTATATATTTTCTTTATGGTCCATGGGAGCCCCAATATCGGTCTTTAAGACAAACACAATTAAAGTTTCAAAGAATATGTAACAGACTATATTTTTTTGGAAATTTCAAGAGCACTACTTTGGGAACAATCTTGAATGTGCTTTGTAACCCTGTTTTTAGAATATAAAGTATTTGAGGTTGATCTATCATTATCTTTATTTGAGTTGCCCATGTGTTCACTCTGTTAAAGTTCTCTTATGCATGCATACCATCTTCTTTTTATTTTATGTGATCATAAATCTTTATCTTAAACTATGATGGATGTGAGAAAATTTTGCTTATTTTCTTTAAATGTGTAAAGTGTGATGATTCCTGGTCATTTCTCATGAACTTTATTTAAAAAGAAAAAGAAAAAACATTTTCCTTTTATTTTCTTGCAATATTTATGTTTATTTGAATTACTACGATGGACTTTTGTCAAGTCCCACATTCTGAATATTTAGAAATCCAAAGAAAATCTAAAAAGTACCACCTCTATAAAAATGCAGGGGGATTTACATCCTCATGATTTTTTCATTTTGGTCCTAACAGATTCAAGAATCAACATTTTTGGCGACCATACTTGGAAATGAATTGAAATTTAGAACCTGGCCTATCATTTTTGAAAGAATATATGACTTTTCTCCACGGTAATCAGCCCCGTTTGGAAGTTGGATTGAATAATAAATGAAGAATTTTACATCAGTTGTACAATCTAGTAATAACAACAACCCAAAACCGAGAAGAGATAGAAAGGTCATGACAGATCTTAGTCCAAGAAGAACAAATATAGATCCTTTGAATACAGAGGAGAGACGAATGACAAGATCGAAGAAATAAAAAATCTAGCTAGAGCAGCACAAGAACAAGGTCAGGATTGAAGTTGGACAAATACAAGGGACCCGTTACCAGAATTAAAAGCAAGCAACTCTTTATTATTAGAAGTGAAAATCCTATCCCCGAAGTCTCCCCGGACATGGCAGAAAGAAACAAACAAACCTGAGATGAGCATCATGAGGAGAGACAAGGAGGTGGAAGAGAGGCTGCAAGAAATCATGGAAACCCATTATTTGAAAATCAAAGGAGGGTAAGATATTCCCCTCTAAATCTTATAGGTGAGAAGCATGATCTCCCTGTTCTCCCTAAGGGCACCTTAAAGGAATTTTCAAGAGATGGATAAATCGATGCAAAGAGGCATCTACACTTATTTCTTGATGTTTGTGATTTTCACAGTGTTGATTATGATGATGTCATGGTAAGGTTGTTTCTGTAAACCTTATCAGGAAGAGTGTATGAATGGTATACAACATTTCCTAGTAGATACATTTTCTCATTTAATGACCTTGAAGCAATGTCCCTGACTATGTTTGCCCCTCCAATTTCTTACCATACCCTTCTCACTGATTTCACCTAGATTGTTCTGAGGAAGAATGAAAGGATACAAGATTTTAATCTCAGGTTCAATAAAACCTTGACTAGGATTTCAGAAGATAAAAGACCAAATGACCCAATCATTCTCAGTTGTTATAAGAATGCAATTCCCCTGAATTTAAAATATGTTATCAGAACATCCCAAATGGATACTTTGGAGGAGTAAATGACTAAATCCACTGAGATGGAAGAAATTATGATTGAAACGGGTGCTAACCCCGACATTATACTAGGAAAAGTACAAAGGAAGTTGGGAGGATTAAATATTGATAATCAAGGAGCTTCCAGTTAAAGAAATAACAAAGAATTCAAGCCCCGACTGGCTCAAAACCAAACGATGGGAGGAGGATTTTTCAAGGGAACCATACCTTATATAAAGGTTGACCTTGTGGTGGCACAATAAACTAAGAAAAGAATTGAAATTGCACAGATGAATAGAACCATCAAACAAATGCAAAATGAGATAACCAGACTAAGAAGGGGAGATAATTACATGTCAAATGCAAGAATTCCAATCCTAGAGAAAAGGAGGAATCCTACCCAATAAAAAAGAGTGAGGTTTGAAAACACGAATAATCCACAAAGACCAAGGGTTCCTAGGAAGCCTACTTCAAATGGGGTTGTTCTGGATGATGTTTATGACAAGCAATTAATTGAGCAAGAGAATTATTACTCACCTAATGAGAGCTATGAAACTGTGCAGATGGATGGATGCGAGACATCCATGTATATATTTGAAGAGGGCAACAACGATCCCAACTCACAAGAAAATGTCACCTAGACAAGAGGGTTTGTAAATAGACCAAAAAATAAAGGTGATTTTGATAAAGAGAACCAAAAAGAAAAAGAAAAGGAAAAAACAAATGAGAAAAGAGAAAATGAGAAAGTGGAAGATAGTGTTGGAAGTAAAAGGAAACACATGATGTCAAACTCCACTCAAATGACATATAATGTTGTATAGGATTTGAGTAAATTAAGGATAACCCTACCCTTTACGGAAGTGGTGAAGATTCCCCAACAAAGAGAAAACATTTTGAAGTTGTTGGATGATCCATTTGAAAGAGAACACGTTGTTGTTACCAATCCAAAACAGATCCCTAGCCAGTCAATTGCCAAGATGAGAGGTAAAATTCCTCCCTTTTACATTTCTATTGAAAATCATGATGTTGCATTGCATAATTGTTTAGTTGACACCAGCATGACGAACAATATCATGCCACTGGTGGTCATGGAGAAATTAGGCATGAGTTGCACCAAGTATTATGAAACCGGTGAAAGTATATATGCAATTGATTCTAGAAAAGTGTTAGCTTATGGAGAAATAAAGGAATTTTATGCTTGGATTACATCAACCCCTCATATCATTACAGTTTTCAATATTATTGTGGTAGAACTTCCTCTGACATATGGAGTTGTTCTGGGAAGAGACTGGACATCTATGATCGAAGGATATATAATGAACGATGAAAGTTGTATGATGTTTCCAGGCAAGGAAGGAGCAATCATTAAAGTGCCCCATGAACCTAGAAAACTCTTCTCCTTCAAAAATAAGGATAATTAATTGTTGGAGGATTATATAGATGCCAAAATTGGAAACTATGTGATCCTAGACATAGAGCATAACGAAAGTCTCAAGCAAGTGAAAGACATGGAGAATCAAGAATATTTGTTTGAAGGGTATTGGAGGATGTCATTTGATGGATCTTGTTCAAGCTATAAAAATGGGGTTGGAATTGTTCTTATCAGTCCAAGTAATATTATGCATCCACACACTATTAGAATGGAGTTTTCATGCACTAATAACGAGAAAGAGTATGAAGATTTGATTTAAGGGATGATCCTTGCATAAAAAATGAAAATAGAACATCTAATTGTAACTGGAAACTCAGAGTTGGTCATCAATCATGTTACCCAGAGGTATAAAATAAAAAAGGAAAGACTTAAGTTGTATTTCAAAAGAGTTAATGAATTGATGGAATATTTCAGTTCCTTCAACATTTATTTTATTCCAATGGACAAGAATCACTAGGAAGATTCACTAGTCTTGGCAGCCTCATTGTCAAATCCATATGATACCCAAATAAAAATGTCTTTCCAGGTAGAAAGAGATTTATGACCATCCGTTCCCGATAACATTGAATAAGTGCAAGTGTTTGAGAACGATGAACAACTGGAATTTTTTTTGTTAAATGATGATGATGATGAAGATGATCACTCGTCTATTGTGCCCAAATATTGTTTAGAATATGAATCTATTTTTACAAAAGAAGATCATGCTAAGAATCTATTTGAAGAAGTATCAGTTCGAAAAGTGCAAGAAACGAGAAAAGTCAATATTGGAACTGACAGTTCCCTGAAATATGTAAACTTGGGAATTTATTGCACCACTGAGGAAGTTGATCAATATGTTGCCTTGTTCAAAGAATACATTGATGTGTTCGCTTGGACCTATGATGATTTAAAATCTTACGATAAAACTATATTCCAACATATCATTACCTTGAGGGAAGGAGCCAAGCCCGTGAAGCAAAAAATAAGGATGATGAATCCCAAGCTAAAACCTCTGGTAAAGATTGAATTGGAGAAATTAAAGAAGGCATGAATAGTTTATCCCATTAGACACTCAGACTGGCTCTCAAATCCTGTGACTGTAAGAAAAAAGACCAAGGAAATTCAAATGTGTGTCGACTTCATAGATCTTAACAAAGAAAGCATAAAGGATAAATTTCCTTTGCCTAATATGGATTTCCTTCTCTAACAAGTTACTAGATTAGCCTGCATGTCCATGTTGGATGGTTTTTCTGGATATAACCAGGTCTTGGTGGATGCGACAGATAGGGAGAAGACAACATTTATCACACCTTGGGAGATATATGCATATGATAGAATTCCCTTTGGTTTGAAGAACGTTGGATCCACATTCTAGAGGGCCATGGATCATGGATTTAGTGGGTTGATAGGAAAATTTATGGAAGACTATCAAGATGACTTGACGGGGAATTCAAAGAAAAGGGATGATCATATCCATCATTTGAGAAAGGTTTTTGAAATATGTAGATTAAATGGTGTCTCTCTGAATCCAAAGAAATGATTGTTCACTGTGACTCAAGGAAAAATGTTGGGTCATATTGTATGCAAGGAAGGGATTTACATAGATTTGTAAATAACTAAAGAAATAAAAGATCTCAACCCCTCGACATCAAAGAAGGGAGTCCAATTTTTTTTGGCAAGATCAATTTTGTGTGAAGATTTGTTCCTGATTATGCAAGCATTGTGAAGACGATAAATTTGTTGTTGAAAAAGGAGCAAAGGTTTGAATGGACATCGGATACTCAAGAGACATTCAATAATATAAAAAGAGTAATTACCATTGCTCATGTCCTTAGTAGTCTGAACTTTCAAGGAGATTTCATCATCTATTCATTTTCTACAGAGACAGTTGCTACATCCGTTCTTACTTGGAAGAATATAAAAGGAGAAGAACTCCTAATAAATTTCATGAGCAAAAACCTACATGATATTAATTGAGGTATTCATAACTAGAGAAGTAGACCTTGGCTCTTGTAAAATCAGTATCACACTTTCGCACGTACATATTGAACTCTCATGTTATTTTTTATGTTCCCTCATCATCAGTGAAGATGCTTATGAATCGACAATTGAGAGAAGGGAAATGGGCTAACTGGTTGGAAAAAATACAACAATATGATATCGAGATTAAACCTTTAAAATCTATCAAAGGACAAGGTTTATGTAAGCTCATCGCAAATGGGGATTCAGTCGATGGAATGATTTCAATTTTAGTTGGGGAACCGTTAGCTAATTCATAATGGTACAAAGACATTATATTCTACTTAAGGTCCGGGAAATTTCTTGTCACCATGAACCCCAAGGAGTGAAGAACACTGAAGATGAAGGCGAATCAATATGTGCTAATCGTTGACATCCTTTTCAGAAGAAATTATGATGGTATACTACTAATATGTGTTGATGAAAATAAATCCCAAGAAATAATAAGATAATTCCATGAGGGAATATGCGGCGGACACTTTGCACCTACTACAACACCCACAAGATAATAAGAGAAGGATTCTATTGGCCATCGATTTTTAGAGAATCATATGCCACAGTAAGGAAGTGTTTATCATGTCATCATTTTTCATGAAAAATGAAGAGATTTGTGATGCCTTTGCATCCCATAATTGTAGAAAAATCGTTCTCCCAATGGGTTCTTGATGATGTCATGCCAATTACTATGAAGTCTAGAAAGGGGCATATATACATTCTCATGGCTATAGATTACTTCATGAAATGGATGGAAGTGGTGGCATTGAAGAAGGTTGATGCTAAAGAGATAATTAAATTCTTCAAAGACAGTATTTTGTCAAGATTTGGTGTCCCGGATAAATTTATCATAGACAATGGTTCAATTTTCATCGGTTCGAAGTTTACAGAGTTTTGCGGAGAATATGGAATCATCATGGGTCAATCATATAATTATTATCCACAAGGTAATGGCCTTTCTGAATCCATAAACAAAAAACTTGTTCAGATACTGAAGAAAACCATTGACAAGAATAAAATGAATTGGCATCTAAAGTTGATGGACGCATTATGGGAAAGAAGAATGACTCCGAAGGATAGCACCGAGATGTCTCCATATCTATTGGTTTATGGGAAAGAATTGAAATTTTCGATTAGCCTCGAGCTCAATGTGTTTATTTTTTTGGTTAATACTGAAGATATAGAAGACAGGTCACCCATCCAAAGGAGAATCAATTAGTTGCTGAAGTTGGAAGAAGAACAAAGGAAAGACCTGAATCAAACTTCTCAGAGGCAACAGAGCATCAAAATATATTTTGATCAGAGCACAACTGTAAATAATTTCCATAAGGGAGAGTTGGTGCTACTTTGGAACAAGGCCAAGGACAAATCGTCCATGCATACAAAGTTCAAAGCACTCTGGATCGGACGATACGTCATCAAGAAGATCTTAGGTTTTAACTCCTATATGCTCCTAGACATGAAGGGTAAAATATTAATGCTTCCTATCAACGAGAAACATTTGAAAGGTTTCTTCTCCTAAGAATTTCTCATTGTACATAATTTCATTTTTTCATTTTGTATAATCTTACTCTAACTCCATAATCCAATGGGCGGAAGCACCTGGTCATGAAAGGACCTCGATTCTTGACAACACACAGGGGGTTATCATCCCACAATTGGAGCCATTTGTTGAGATCATTTCCCTCTTCCGAAATTTCCCTCCCCTTCTCTATTTTCCCAAATTATTTTCTCCATTTCTTTTCCCTCTTCTATACTTACCCAAATTCCTATTTTCTTTTTTCCGCTCTATTCTCCCTTTCTAGTTCTTATACTTAGTCATTTTCCCAAAAAGATGGGTTCATGGGTTGGCGAACTCGTGGATCCTCATCTCCATCCAAACTCTCACATCATGAGTCCGACTGACCGCCACATTATTCTTTACTTAGTCGTTTCTACAGTCGAGATTTCCCATGTTGGCAGGTTTTAAGTTTTCATATCCCATGTTCCGTGACATACATTTTGTACCCAAATGATCCGTGATCTACATTTTGACCATTGGAATCCCCAAGATCCGAAGTGTCTCATCTATCCTATATTAAGTCTGACTGACCGCGTTGCAACACTTAGCCAATTCTCAACCTTCTACAAGGATGGGTTCGCAGGTTCACAAAAGTTCCAAAATGCCAATTTCTCTCGTTCGTCCTCGCCACCTTCATGCTTTTCCCGATACACATTTAGTATGGTTTAATGCTAATAAATCATCATGAATTTCCCACAAATATTTTCATTAATGAGTGAAGGGATCGAGGAGATTTATTGTTAAACCACATTAAAGAACAATTTGTGGAAGGTTATATTATATCTCTCATTGCTCATTTCAAATATTATCTGGATCAAAAGAATTCTTTCGTCAACTTATGGAAGCAACAACTCAACAACATTTCTGCGGAGATACTTTGAACATTTTTGGATGAGAGGACTAGAACTTTTAGTGGTCTAGAGCGTACTCTTATTATTCATCCCCTTCTACTCAGAAGTAAGTAATTTGGACGTCTAAAATAGCTCGTGCAAGCTATGTTCCTGAAGTTTTTGACTGCAAGGAACTGGTTTCCTAGTGCGATGAGAAGTATATACCAAGTTAGTGGATGATTCAGCTCCAAGACCATTCTCCCATCTCTCTTTCACCTCAATTATTCCGTAAAATGTTGAAACTCCCATAGCCAACACTCACCTTCAAAGGTGAAGACTGTCGGGAATTCTTGAAAAAACATGACAATGGCTTGGATATATTACCTAAATTCTTAGATAATCCCACGACCATCCCTGAAGATATTACCAGATTGCAGGTCAACTTGTTCAAAAATCCGTTTTGGGAAATTGCTTGGTTATTTACTAGAGTTACGGAATAAGAAAATACTGCCAGCATTTCCCGTATGATTCTTTACATCTTATATTTTAATATCAAGGAGCAACCCATTTTTGATTGGGGGGAGTTTATTTCCATTGAGATATATTCCCAATTGTCTCAGTATAAAATGGATAAGAAATTCTTTATGTCTTCTTATTTGGTTTTTGCGATAGCGCATTGCTATCAATTTCCTAAATTGTCTACATGCAAGAAGGTGAACTGTGAATTTGACCCTATGACCTTTTGGTACCAAGTGTTACGGAGGAACAAATCTTCCCTGCATTTTTATGAAGTTTTCAATGACTTTGTCTCAGTTCTTAAAGGATTGTTGTTTGAAAAAAATACTCCAAGAATATCCGCTCAGGCTAATAAATTCCTTGACAAAAAGGGGACTCTGGAGCAAATGGAAAATTACAATGTTATCAGGATTTTCGGTTCTAAGGAAAATCCCTCATTTCTACCATGCCATATATCCAACATAATGTTTTTTACAGAATCTGCAAGGAAATATAACTTTTGGCTGCACGTTTTTCATGAAAAATGAAAAAAACAATTCCTACCTTGTCTTGCAAAGTTGGGGATTTTGGCTTCAGATGTATGAACAAAATTGATGAATTTGCAAACCACTTCCACAACTTGAATCTAAATTATGCTGAAAACATTATAGGGTTTGACCCTAACGAAATCTTTGTGGAACATATGTTAACATTGGGTTTTAGCAATTCATTTATCCATGATGTTCTAGGAGAAGAAGAAGATAATCACCTGGGAAATCCTACCCACACTGCTAGCGACTTAGACACGATACTCAGTAAAAATAAATTGTACAAACAGAGAGGAAAGGGTCCCAATGAGAAGAGTTCCCAGTCCCCAATTGTTAATACTAAGACTACAACACCTCATAGTAGTTCTCCAGTGGCCCACCCATCTAAAAAATTAATCAACAGTAGTTTAGGCAAAGGAGGATAAAAGAACCCCCCTCCAGGAAAAATTGAAAGCTCACATAATATTCCTCTAAGGAAGAATATTATACAAGAGGAAGAAGAGCATTGCGTCGAAGGTGACATCAATAACTTCTCCCTTGAAGATACGGAGATTGAGGCTGACATTGAGAAGATGTTTCCTAGCATTGACCAGCCAAGAGGTGCCACTCACCATAATCAGTCGTTGGAAATTGTTGAGAATGAGAATTTTTTATTTTATGGATGGTGGAATTTGAAACTAGTTGGGCATGTACTCACATTACATGTGGTCGTGTTATCCAACTGCTACCACTATAACCTCCAGGAGTTCCCACACTTCCCCAAACATGACACACAAGATTATTCGGGTGGAGTTGAACTCGAAACCTCATAGAACTTCATATCACGACACTTGCCAATTGAGTTGCCCCCCCCGGGGGCGTTCAGAATGAGATATTTGGTGAAGAAGAATAATTTGTATTTCAGAGCATTGTATTTGACAGTGAATCTAAGAAATTAATTGTTGATAAGAGTGATGCGAAGAATAAAAAGGGGAAATATCATTTAGAGGTTAACCTAAGAAATATGCAACCTTCCCAAATTTCCAGAATTCATAAAGAAACTGGTGATGCATTGAACAATTCCATGGATGGTCTCGAAGCAAAAAATATAAAGTTAAAGGAAAGGATTAAGGAGATGGAAGATACTTTGATTCATCTTCCACTCCTCACCATCCCTTTGGCAATTGTCAGACCTACCATGTCCGTAGCCAAAATAAAAGGATCCTTAAGATTACTCACATAATACAGGAGCTATGTGGAGAATAATATCAAGAAAAGAATGGCATTGGTTACAAAAGATTTGGAAATTTCAAAGAGCATGATTTCTTTTGGCTCGAGGGTGCATGCCTTCATTGAATATCTATAGGCCGACCTAAAAAATGAAGAAGGTTTCTACCTTGATGCCATGGTACCCTTTGTTATTAAAGTTTCCAACATGTCAAAGCTAAAGAGAAGAGAGGATGACCTTCCCTCTCCAAGTCGGATCAAGGAGATGAATGCCTACTAGAAAGAGAAAATAAAGAACTTGAACAACATTGTCCAGGCGTGCAGCCGAGCCATAACAATGAGAGAAGAGATATTAAAAAGGCTCACAAAGGTGGACCTATCCGGAAGCACCAACGAAGTCCAAGATCCCAAGTTGATCCTCAACTCATTGTTCCTAACAAAACAATAGTTTTATGAGAAAGTTGATATTTTTAAAGGATTGACAATTGAAAAATTCTATGGCATAATTGTATATGATGAGAACACCATATATAACTGGCTAGTGGATTACTTCACAAAAAATTAGGATATTGAAGAAGTATTACATTTCATTTCCATTGATCTCCGAGACTTGGAGGGTGAGATGTTCAATATTAAAATCTAGCATGAAATCAATGTGGCACCTATGAAAAGTTACATCGAAGAATGGTTCAAGAAGGCTATCGATAAACTGACAAATGAAGGGAAAGAAACAATTGAGATGGTTTCTGTAACTATTGATGAAAATGATAAAAGGACATCAATGAGAAAATGAACATATGAGAGACCATCATAGTAAGTTTACGTTGATCACATCCTTCTTTTCTTTATCAAATCCTTCATCCAATTATTCCACCTCTTTCACTAGAAAGGTTTAACCGAAGACTAATAACTCCTCTTTTCTTCTTACCAGGTCTTGTTAATCCCCATACCGTCCACCGTCTTCGGCCTGAGAAGCCAGTCAAGAGG
>JASDQU011104907.1:0-14853 GCA_032191745.1 Picea mariana
GGTGATGGTAGCACTATATAAAGGGGTTCAAGCAATGTAATGAGACATGAAGAGAAATATTGTATTTGGAGTGGTAGCTCAATAGGAGGATGCCCCCTCGAAGAGGCAAGTGAACAGGAGAGGATCCCTTCCATAATAGGATCCATTGTATGGTGTTTCCCTACCTCAAGGGTTTGATAATAATAAAGTGTGGTTTCTTCTATCTTGCTTGAGGATCTATTGTGTATTCAGTATTTGTGGTGATTATATTTGCAGATCTATCTTGGTTCTTAACAAGAAACCATTTTCTTAAAAACTCTACTTGAAGAAACAAGAAGAATAGGAGAAGTAAGGAATGTCCAAATGATAAAGAAAGAAGAAGATCGTGAGAAACTTGAACGATAAGTTGTCTCATTGAGGAAGAGTTTAAAAAACTCTCAAGTGCCAAAAGACTTAACACATCTTGGATGCATGGGTGAAACTTCATACAAAGAAGATGAAAATACTAACAAGAAGGTTGAAGAAATCTCTACACAGACAATTAATGAGAATTAGACCAGGATACCAGAAAGAAGGAATGATTACAAAAGAGATGAATATCCAAGAGGACCTCCTACCTTCAGGAACCAAAGAATCTTCAATCAATATGAAGGAAACTATAGAAGAGTAGATCATGAACCCAGATGGACTACATGACAAATAAGGTCACTTACTCCCAGGTATCAAAATTTCTTTCTTGGTCATTGTTATAGTTGCAAACATTTTGGACATAAGAAAATTAATTGCAGAATCAATGAAAGGAACAACTATGCAAGAAATATGAATGGTGTAAATAGAAGATATGGAAACAATCGTGGATTTGTCAACATAAGTTATAATTCATTTTCCCCATTGATGAAAAAAAATATTGTATGCTAGAGATGTAATTATCCTGGTCACAAAGCATGAGATTGTAGATGTATGAATGAATATGCTCCTATGCCAAATGTCCCTATGCCAACCACGGTATGGAGAATGAAAGAGATTCCAAACAATGAAAATTGTCGAATATTATTGACCGATGAAGAATGGAAAGAATAAGATAAATGGTACATAGACAGTGGATGTTCTTCACACATGACTAGGGATCAAAACAAATTCATCAGCTTGAATAGAAAGGATGGAAATGTTGCATTTGGAGATGAATCATCTACCAAAATACTTGGAAAATGTGTAGTAGAGCTTGGAAGCAAAAATGTAAAAGCAAAGAATGTCCTCTTAGTTGAAGACTTGAAGCATAATCTACTGAGTGTTAGTAAAATGTGTGATCAAGGATGTACTCTCACGTTTGAATCACAAATATGAAAAATCAAATAAGAAGGTTCGGGAATATTCATTGCAACTGTAACAAGAAGACCAAGTAACATATACATCCTAGATCCACGAAAAATCTCCAAGGAAGAAAGAGACCATAAAAATGAACTGTTATTAAGTGTTATATGCTCAAGGGGAGCAGCCCCAAAGAAGAGAGTTACCTTTTCCCATTGAACTCAAGGGGAGAAACCCCACCCTTTTCCATTGATGTCAAAGGGGGAGAGAAATTGGGATCATGATGATAGGGGGAGGATGAGTATTGCCATCAATGACAAAGGGGGAGATTGTTGGAAGATTGGTCATTGTCATTGATGTCAACCCTAGCCATTGGATTTTGGACTACATAATTGATCGAAGTAGATAGACATGAAGAAAATTACATATGCAGATACAACACCCATGGATGGATAGTATAATTCATTATGCTTCCGGTGTTATGTGGCACGTCACATGGATCCTCACAATTGAGGAGAAATGAATTTTTGAAGATGACAATGTGAATTGAAGCAGAAACTACATGTTGGCCCTAATGTTAAAAGAAAGTGACATAAAGGGTATAAATACATATCATTATGCATTCATTTTACATACACAAGTTTGCTAATGAACAAGGAGATATAAGTCAAATTTCAGAGGAAATCTGAAGTAAATAAGGTCAAATTTCAAGGGAGGATGAAGTCTCTTGTTGATGTGTTCTAAGGTATGCTATTTACAGGTCATCTTATCATTTTCACTATATCTTTGTTTATATAACGATTCAGATGGTGAAATTCGGAGACTATTGAGAAGACATATCTAGGTACCTGTGGTAAAAATTTCATCTCTTTATTCGCTATAATTTTGGAGATACCCTCTGTGGAAGATAGGGTTTTTTACTAGTCCTAAAACTAGCCATAAATAGGTGTTCCGGGTAAAAAGGTAATAACTTATTCATAGAGAATCCAAATAAAGTGAGACCAATTTCATTGGAAAGAGTACGGGCTTTAGTTTCCTGTGTACGAATTTCAGAATTTGATGTTAAATATAGAGCACAGGGCATTATGTACAAGTTCACTCTCCTGAATAAACCAGAATTGAATAAGGTCTACCATTTTCTCTATAACTCATTGTTTGGGAGGATTCAAGGAGTGAAACTTGGAGGAGTTTCAGAGAAAACATTGAGTAATATTATCTACAGGATCAAAGTATTCCAAGAAGTGAAGAATTGCAGAAGTTGAAGAAGTCTCAAGAAGCATTATTAGGTTCTATGTAATGGTTGGTTGATGGTGATAATTTATTGTAAATTTTTATTATCTCTCATATATTCTTGGGTGGAAGGAAGGGGAAAATATAGAGAGGTCAACCCTCTCTTGATATTGGAGGATTGTATCTTCCTTTTGGAGGTTTAGCCCTCCCTTTATATTTGGAAGTTGTAGCTTCCCTTAGAAGTCATTACTTCCCTTGAACAATAACTATTGATTATTTCTCATATATTGTGTATGGTGTATTGTGGTGTATTGGTGTAACTCTTCTACTATTGTTCATTTCTCATTGGATATAATTGAATATATAATATAGTTGAAGTATAAGTTGAAAAAGTTTTGAATTTGTACTTAATACCGATTCACCCCCCTCTCAATATCAACACCCTTATGATACCTTCGTATATGAAAAAAACAACTTGGAGGAAGTGACTTCATACAAATATCTTGGAATTGATATTCACCACAAAGCTCAATTAGAATTATAGCATTGAGAAAAGGATTATTGGGGGATAGAAATCTTATTATGGGCTTGAAAACAGTTGTAAATCAACTGATCTTTGGAGTTTGGATAAGAAGAAACTCCTCGTTGAGACTCTTGTTACACCTGTTATTCTTTATGGATGTGAAGTCTGGGGCTGTAGTATTTCTCTTGAATCCTGGAGAAAGATAGAGAAAATACAAAAGAATTTTATAACCTATAATCTCAAAATTAAAGGAAATACACCCTATCTCATCCTCCTCTTAGAAACAATCATCTCCCCCATTGAGAGCATGGCTATGACTAGATACCTAATGTACAAGAACAAGTTAATCAACATGGAAGAAAAGAGGCTTCCTAAAATTGCTTCAAAATCGAGTCATAACCACCATTGACTCAAGCGAGGATGGCATAAAGATGCCCAATCTTGGATAAACTATTGGGGAATCATGGAAGACACCAATTTGCAGAATAAAGATACTATTAAAAAAAAACGTCAAATCAAAATTTAAGGAGAAAATGTGGTGTGATAAAGAGTTAGAGGAAATAATAAAATCAAGGTATTATAAGGATGTAAACAACCCTAATCTAGAAGATCAAAATTATCTATCTGTTTTCCCAAGTGTAAAGAAAAAAATAAGCAGTGTTAAGATAAGAACAAATTCTCACAAGTTCCATAGTGAAACTGGGCATTGGTCAATTTCTAAAACGCCATGGGATGAAAGAGTGTGTCATCTTTGTGACACTAAGAAGGTTGAAGATGAAAAACACTTTATCTTAGATTGTCCAGCCTATACTCATATTAGATCTCATTTTCAAAATATTTGTCACACTACCAACCTTCCTAACCTCTTAACTAAACAAAAATATGGTAATCTTGAATGTTAATCATCATCATCATTTAGATTTTTAACAATTTTATTTTAAATTAATTATATAAAAATAAAATTCTTAATATATTATTGAAATTTTTAACATTTTTACTCTAAATTAATTATTTAAATATATAATATGAAAATTTATTGTATTTCACATTCTTATACCATAAAAAACAAAATAAAAATATAAAAAATATATATATACCAATTAAAAAATACATATATATTTTTATTAAATTATTATTTTTTTAAATACCAAAAATTAATACATTACATAAACATAATATTATATTTTATTATATATTAAATAAATATTTGCTCATTCCAATAAACAAGGAAACAACATGACATAGATGTGATCATATATTTAACTCATCCTCAAAACTAACTTGTAAGACTGAGGTAGGGAATGCCATGACGTACTCACTTATAAAATTGGGAGACCATTTTGT
The DNA here is from genome assembly GCA_032191745.1 of Picea mariana. NCBI lineage: Eukaryota > Viridiplantae > Streptophyta > Pinopsida > Pinales > Pinaceae > Picea > Picea mariana. Next base: position 4,385 of record JASDQU011104907.1, read on the forward strand.
GAATTAGACTTATTACATCATGGATTTCATAATTGCGAGTATGTTTGAAAATATTTGCAAATATTTTGAAAAATTATACAAGTCAATAGTATAACTAGTAAATAGTATAAAGCGAGTGCATTTTTAACAATATCATTTTAAGTGAGTGCATTTTGAATAATATTATTTTAATGTTGAGAAATAATATAATTATTTTATTTTTGAATTTGGCATATATGTTTATTGATTGAACTTTTAAATATTATATTTGATTTTTTTATTAATATTTATAATTTTACATAAATAAGAAGGTTGGGATGAAAGAGTGTGTTATCTTTGTGTAAGGTTGAAGATGAAAAGCACTTTCTCTTAAATTGTCCAGCCTATACTTAGATTATATTTTATTTTTAAAATATTTGTCAGAGTACCAACCTTCAACCTTTTAAATTAACAAAACTGTGGTGATTTTGGAAACCTTCTCTTACTACTTTTCGAGCACATAAACAAAATTCTAAAGAATCGCAAGTAACCACTCAATATTTTAAATGGATTATTTTTTATAAATTTATAAAACTATATAAATTTAGATTTAAAGTTTCCAAATATATAATTTTTAAAAGTTTGTATAATCCAAATACCATGAGGGTTTTTTCATGGTGTTGAATCTATTTATGCATTCAAAAATACAATTTAAACAACATAAAATGGTGATTTCTTCACCTGATTCAAGTGAAAATTTTCAAAAAAATGAATATTTAGACAATATCTTTAAAAACTAAACTATTTTTTATATCATCTTCAAATATATGTAAATACTTTCATTTTGTTTCAATTTTATATATACATTAATTTAATTTAATTATAATTCAGTTACATAACCAAATTGTGAATACACCATGGAAACCAACTATTTAGATTTATAAATGGTAATATTTGAGAGTTGTTGTTTTGCAAGCTCTCTTGGAACATGTATGGTAAGAAATCAATCATCCATATCCATGAAAAACATCCAAATGAATGAAAGAGATGTTGTCGTCTTGAGGTCCTACATGTAGATCCAATTCAATGCTTTCCTCGGGTCCTTTCCCACTGTTAAATGAGGTGAGGCGTTATTTGGAATCGTTATAATTAGCATACCAAACAACTGTTCATGAACCAGTTGTCACACTCACAAATCTTCTTTATCATCTTAGAACCTTATTTAGAATTTCATATCATGGGTAAGGTGGTTCTTAGGGAAATCCATGTATGAGTGGAAATCAAAGTGTATTGTGTGAAATTATCACGAGGGAAGGAATTGGTCACAATATTTGGAAGGAAGAGGTGGGATGAGAAAGCTTCGACTAAGAAGACTAGGACTTTAAGTGAACGAGAAGAGAACTATCCTTCTCTCTGGGTCTTCAGATACGTCAAGGCAATCAAGAAATTTTTATTTCTCAAACTAAGTATATCAAAGAAATGTTAAAGAGGTTCGGACTGGAAGATTGTAAACCAGTTGTTAGAAATAATAGGTGTGCTCGTTTCACCATAGACAATATAACAATATTGTCACCCAACCATAGATCGAAGCCAACCCCGAGCACCTTAACCTTGACAGAGAATAATTCTGGAAGCAAACCCTAGGCCTAATAGCCAATCAATGTAGCGTACCTCTCTCCAGAGCTAGCACACAAGGAAGAAATTCCAAACCATAACCAAGAGAAAGTCCAAGCCTAAACCGGCTACTCTCCAAACTTGCGCACTTGCTAAATTTCTTTAGTGTGCACTCTTAAATTTCTGCACTTGCGAGCTGTGTCTGTCAAATGAGCTCTGACGTCCTGTATTTATACTGCTCCTCCTTAGCTATCTAGGCCGACTTCTCATTCTCGAGACTAAAAATTCAATATTAAATATTTCTTTTAGCTAACTTTTCTTCTAGGGTTATGTCCAATATTTGAGGGTTTTTTCTTGCTTCCCGGAATATTCTATTCTTGTCAGGGTTACATGTAGAGGTTAATACCTCCCGCAGCTACCATAATATCAACACTCCCTCCAAGCTAGGGAGGTATTGAAAGAAATAGTCTTGAGCACAAACATACCATTCAAACAGTAGCATCATCATAGCCATGCAAGCTATCTCATGATTAGATCACGAGCACCATCATCACTATCAATATCATCTGATAGCATCAACTACAACATCTCTCGAAGCCATACTCCATATGAGTAATCAAGCATGATGTTGAATAAGTCACTCACTCCACAGAGTGATACAAGAACCATTCTTCTAATCCGAGCATATGTCCTAGAAGAATAACTATTCCAATAGATGTTGGAAGCCACGCCATGGGCTACAAGGACTATTCTTCTAATCCAAACATATGTCCTAGAAGAATAAATTTCCTGGACCATTTTCCATCTAGAGAATGTCTATCCATTAGTACACTGACTATCCATCTAGCTGATAATCATTTTCAACACATACAGATAGTCTACATGGAAATCATAACAATGCCATTCAATAGAACATAATTGTGTCTATCGATAGTAGTACACAACTACTATCCAGTGGTACACAACCACACCAAGTAACACACAACTACTTAATCAGCAAAACATAGTCACAACCAGTGGAACACATCCACCATAGTAACATACATCTATTGTCCAGAGTCATACATTCTCCATAGCAATCATATCATGTGATATCAACCTGCATAAAACAATATCATGATATAAACTGAGTCATCTAGGCCATTCTTCCACTCACATCTGTGAGATATGGAAGAGCATCTTCCCTAAGAATGTAAAACATCAGCCATGGGCTATCTGGACTATTCCTCTCGGACATAGAAGAATAACTATCCCTGATTTATGAGCTTGGACCATTCACCTAACTAGGCCATTCCTCCGGCACTAATAATAGTGCAACCTGGAGAGATTGAGTCTGCCCTAGGGAATCCATGTCCCTGATTGTTGAACCTGGACCATTCGCCTAACTAGGTCATTCCTCCGGCACTAATCATAGTGCAACTTGGGTATAATGAGTTTTCCTTAGGGAATGATTGTCCAGACCATTTCCTAATGGAAATGACTGCCCTGCACCAACCTCCAAAATGAACCATTCTTCGAAACTGCTCACAACTGTGAAGTTTGAAAGAATGATTGCCCGGCGAGACAAACCATTCTACTTGACCACTACTCAGAGTGACTACCAAGAAGAATGATTGTCCAAGACCATTCCCCCACACTGGCCACAAGGAGAATCGTTTTCTATGGTGCATCCACAATCTATCAAACCATTTTCATTATGAAAATTGTTGTCCGATCTGGACCATTTTCTGAACCGGAAAATGTCTGTCCATCAGAAATCTCAAACAACTTTTTGAACTGGAAACGAACTTCTCATACTAGACCATTTTTCAAACTGAAAAATGATTGTCCATAAATCAATAACTCATTAGTGCTCCCTCCCAAGCTAGGAGTAATCTCTTCCTTTTTCAATAAGAAAATCATCTCGACGAGCCACAACTTGTTTCTTAAGTACACAAACTTTTTCATCTTGGACAGAGGCTTTACCAAAATATCTGTGATCTGCTCATCTGTGAATATATATTGAAGAATCACTTCTCTTTTATAGACTTCATCACAGAGAACACAATGTTTGATCTCAATGTACTTCGGTCTGTCATGAAACACTAGTTTTTTCTGAAGGCTTCATATTGCTCTCATCATTACAATATATCATGGTCGAATTCAACACTTATGTTTCCTTCTAGCTCATGACAACATGGCAAGGCTCAAACTGAAACATATCCAAGTAACACTTCTTCTGTCATCATGAGAGTTTCCCTAGACTTCTGAGTAACTATTTTGATATACTATCTCTGTCATAGAAAGTTTTTACCACGCTTTTGTTGTATATGAGGTACTCTGCATCAAATTATTTGAATCCATACAAGGTCTTGTTATATCTGCATACATGGGTCTTTTTCTGGTATAAGCTTCTTTCTCACTTGCTTTATTGTGAAGAACAGTCTTTTACATGTAAATTCCAATCCATGGATACTACAAGAGGTATTTCTGGAACAAGTTGTTGTCATAATCTTCTCCCTCCTTCTGGACGAACCTCTGAATCTTGCATTGCTTCCATTCATAAGTCTTTTTCACATTGTTCTTTATCATAACTTTCATTTCTTCTGCTCGATTGCTTCTTAGTGAGTTCAAACCAAGTTGGTAGTCTTTTTTATTCTCGATATAATATCTAGTTGTTCTGGCTTTTTCTTTCTTTCTTGGAATCTTCATGTTCTTTCTCATGTTTCTCTTTAGCTCTTGGTTCCATGGATTCTTCTATAGATTCCATGCCCTGAAGATTCCAACTTCTTTCTTTCATCATAGGATCATGGATGTAGATGGACAACCAAGGATACTTTAAGGCTTCTTTTCAAATAAGACTTCTTCTAAATTCAAACTAAACACGTGTTGCTTTTGATGGCTGCTACTTTCAATGGGAACATGGATAGATACATCATAATCCTCAATGGATCATATTATTTAGGATTATCTCCCTCCTAATCCTTGCTTCATGCATGAATGCATGCTCTTCTTTTGGAATTATGTAATCATCTCCCTCCATCTAAGATAGTCCATGCTTCCGTATGCATTCTTATTGCCTTCTGCAAGGTGTCACAAGTCTTTTTCTAATTTCCTCTGTTTTGACTTCTTCCGGGTCTCTTCAGGTTTGATTTTGATTTTAGCTTATTTGGAAGTTGTTACTTATATAATATCTTCCACGAGAATTGTTACCAAAGATTGTCAACATACTTCATCTTTTCATGTGTATTGCTTGACTTGTAGTCATCGTAATAGCAATCCTTGTCCTTTTATTCTTCCATAAGTATTGTTTCCCTTGAACATATTTTCTTCTAAGAAATAGATATGCAAGATATGTACATAAACTATGTAAACATGATATGTACAGGAACTATGAAGAATATTGTTACCTTGTCTTAGAAGAAGAAGTTTGTTTTATCATGCTTGGCCTTCTTTGAGGGTTCCCTTTCATTAACAACTGATGCTTTGTGTGTTTCTTTCCTTTTCTTTAACTTAGGACAATGATTCTTGTAGTGACCATATTTTAGACACTTGAAGCATTATATTTTTGACATATCTTTCTCTTGATTTGGTTTCTTCCTTGAGTCAAACTTCTTCTTATTCCTAAATTTATTGAACTTTGTTGTGCTAATCCTTGATTCTTCTTGTGCACAACAAGTCCAAAGTTCTTCAAATGTCGGATACTCTTTTCTTGTGTTCATGCTTGCAACAAATGCATCTCATGTAAATTCTAACCTTGTACAATGTCTACTGTAAACAAATATTTAGAAAATAGTAGAAAAGATACAATGGCAAATGCAAACATTACACAGAGATTTTTCCCCTGGAAACCCAAACTGGGAAAAGCAACATATATTATATTCATACATTGTGTTACATTGTTTACAATACAATATACATATAGGAGCTAGTGGCATCCAAAATCCTAACCCAATGACCTAGATTAGTCCAAAACCCTAATTCCTTAACCGAAAATAGAAAACCATCAGCAAAAACCATGTGCCAAAAAAACCACCTAAATACATGACATGTTTCCCGAGGTAGGTGTCATGTTTCCTGAGGCAGGAAAAAAATTTCCAGGGGCGCTGCCCCTACAACCCCACATGGGGAGCTCTGCCCCCCTCTAACCCCCCCGCGCACTCGGCGCATACGCTCAACAACTACTACTTATGCAAAGAATATAACACATACCCAACATCCCATGTCTTGGGAAGGCCATTCAGTACTACATTTATAAGTTCCTTCTCTAAAATGATTTCTTCAATAGCTTCTAGTTGATATCTTAACTGAGAGATTCTCACGAGGTATGATTTTATGATGTCATCATCATTCATTTTCATGTCATAGAGCTCATTCTTCAGACTCATTACTTGTCCAATGTTTATGACTGAGAAGAGGTTAGTTAGGGAATCGCACACCTTCTTAGACGAGTCAAGATGAGAGATGGAGGGTATCAAGTGGTCTTTTACAAAGTCCACTCTGATACTCATGGCATTGATGTCACTGCCCTTGAACTTCTCCATAATTGCAACGTTCTGAGGCTCCTTCTCTTTTCCCTTTTCAAACTGTGGTTCCACGATCTTTCCTTTCAAGATATCCAACACTTTATTCTTGGAAAGGATGAGGTCAATCCTTTTCTTCCAAGCTCTGAAGTTATAAGCCCCTTCTAACTTGTTTTTTGACTTCATAGAGTAAGTCATGACTTCTTTGACTTGGTCAACCTTTGACTTTGACCAAAAACTCAAACTTGACATCTTAGCTTGATGAGAGTACCAATAGGTGTGCTAGGTTAAGGTGCACTAGGATATCTATAAATTAGGTCAATCTCTTCACTTACGGTGCCTCAATAAGAGGGTTAGGGTTTTATTGATGCAGCAAAAACCTTGACTGCAATTGCAACTGTAACTAAGTAAATCCTCTCAATCTATCTTCCAACGATTAGACTATCTGAAGATAGTGTGGGCTCATAACTTGTTATAAATAATAGATGTGCTCATTTCACCATAGATAATATAACAATATTGTCACTCAACCATAGGCTGAAGCTAGCCCTGAGCACCTTAATCTTGACAGAGAATAATTCTGGAAGCAAACCCTAGGCCTAATAGCCAATCAATGTAGCGTACCTTTCTCCAGAGCTAGCACACAAGGCATAAATTCCAAACCATAACCAAGAGAAAGTCCAAGCCTAAACCGAAAATAAAAGTTGTAGTAGTTGTAGCTGCAGCTACTCTCCAAATTTACGCACTTACTAAATTTATGTAGTGCGCACTCTTAAATTTATGCAGTTGAGAGCTGTGTGTGTCAAATGATCTTTGGCGTCCTATATTTATACTGCGTCTCCTTAGCTATCTAGGCCAGCTTCTCATTCTGGAGGCTAAAAACTCAATATTAAATATTTCCTTTAGCCAACTTGTCTTCTAGATTTATGTCCAATGCTTGAGGTTTTCTTCTTGCTTCCTGGAATATTTTATTCTTGTCAGGGTTACATGTGGAGGTTAATACCTCCCGCGGCTACCATAATATCAACACCAGTTACCACTCCAATGCAAACCAGTTGCAAGTTGAGCAAAGATGATGATTCAAAGTCTACATACTAGAAGCAATGCAGGTCAATTATTGGTAGTTTACTATATGTGACAACATCCAGACTAGATGTAATGCAGGAAGTTGGACAGGTGGCAGGATTTCAAGCAACACCAAATGAATCGCATGTATTAGCAGTGAAGAGGATTTTCAGATATCTCAAAGGAACATAAGAGTTTTGATTATGGTATCTAAAAGGAAATGATCTATCACTTATTTCCTACACAAATGCAGATTGGGCAGGTTACATTGATGACCGACGAAGCACTAGTGGAGAAACGTTCTACTTGGGTGAGTGTTCAATATCTTGGCTAAGCAAGAAACAATCATCAATATCTTTATCTACAACCGAAGCAGAGTATATTGCAGCAGCATGATGTTGTACTCAGGTTCTGTAAATGAAACAAACTTTGACAGCTATATAGGTTGATTATGATGAGCCCATTCCAATCTATTATGATAATACAAGCGTCATCAGTATTTCAAAGAACCTGGTGATGCACTCCAAGATGAAACACATTCCAATAAAGTATCACTTTCTACAGGAACAGGTTGCAGAGAAGAACATTAGAGTTGAATATGTGGGCACAAAAGAACATGTGGCAGACATCTTTACAAAACCGCTTCCAAGGGAAGCCTTTGAGTATCTTCGCTAGAGACTCAGAGTAATTTCCACTCCAAAATGAATGCTTTTGAATGTTTGTCTTATATGTCTTAGATTTACACGAGGAAGCACCATAAAGAGGACAATTCAAGTTGGGAGATCATTTTCAGAAAAAGTTCATTCAGGGGGAGCAGTCCCAGATGGAAAGATACCTTTTTCATTGATGACAAAGGGGGAGAGATTTATCATATGCAAAGGTAAATGCTTGGAGAAAGAGCACAAAGGCATGGTTCCAAGGGGAGCGATGGTCACATGGGGAGCATGAGTGATATGACTTCAGTATTGCATCAAAGTGTTTCCATCAATGCCAAAGGGGAAGATTGTTGATTATTTGGGTTGGTTTTCATTGATGTCAACCCTTGAAGAAATTTCGGTAGCGAATTCTGATAGCACAAAGGTTTGGGTAATGGACCCAAGTTTGTTTGATGTATAATGGTATGAGTTTTAATATATTTCAAGGTAAGACTATTCTAGATGGATAGTACATGTCATGTCATTTCTGGTGGTATGTGGAACGCCAAATAACTCCTCACGGTTAAAGATTTATGTCCATGTGAAGTTGGAGAACCCTCATGACTCATCTAGAAGCCCCAAAAGGTCAAAGTAGTCAAAGTGGTTGCAAAGAAGAAATTATTTAAATAATAAAGTGAAGTGATGAGTGTACTATAAGTCAAAGTGGATACGAAACAAATTATTTAAATAATAAAGTTAATGGAGAAATTACTAAGTGGACAAGTGGTTAGAAGTGGGTTAGCCCTAAAATAAGGAAAGTGGTTTAAGATGGTTAGAAGGTAACTCCTTGAGGAAGCTACATAAAAGTATAAATAAGAGACAAGAGTCTCTCATTTTAATTACACTTGAGCATATTGAATATCTACAAGGGAATGAAATAACCAAAGGATATCTAAGGCAAATTTCAGAGGGAAGATGAAGTAAAGAAAGCCAAAATTCAAGGGAGGATAAATTATTTTGATGATGCTTTCTAAAGTATGTTATTTACAGGTCATCTGACCATTTTCAAAATAATGATTTTTCTAGAATGGTTCAGACCGCGAAATATGGAGGCTATTGAGGAAACATATCCAAGTAGTTGTGATAAAAAATTCAGTTTGTGGGTCGTTCTATTTTTGGATTTACACTCCGTGGAAAATAAGGTTTGTGGCTAGTCCTGAAACTAGTCTAAAACAGGTGTTTCATTAAAAACGTCATGATTTCTTCATAACAGATCCAAATTTAGTAAGACCAAATGTATTGGTTAGAGTACAGTCTGTAGTATGTTGTGTACCATTTTCATATCTATACATCAAATATTATATGCGGAGAATTCTCTACAAGTTTGATCTCTAGAATAAGCCAGAAATCAGCAAGGTATGTCATTTTTGCTATAACTTCTTTTTTGGGAGGTTCCAAGAAGTGAAACCTGGAGAAATTGCAGACAAGACACTGAAGAACATTGTGTACTATTTTTAGGCCTTTATTCATTACAAGTACATAGTTATGATTATTGTAAGTTAGGGTTGTTGACTAATCCAAAATTAGTCATGTGAGACTAAAGTAAAGTTTGATGAATAATCTAGTCTCTTATTGTTAAAGTTAAGGAAGGTTTGCAGGTATGTGATCATATACACCAGGTCTATTACGGAGTTACAAATCAAATTTGGATGATGAAATTGATGAGAGCTTTTGGTTGAGGTACATGTTGGATACATGGTTGAGACAAATAGTTGATGAGTTGGAACATACATAAGGTGTATAGTTGATGATGTTGGTACATATTGATGATTCATAGTTTATGTGTATTTGATGCATTATTGATACATATTTGGTGCATGGATGATGCACTCATCGATGTTATAGGTTGAGGTATAGGTTGGTGTATGGTTGATGCACTTGTTTATGGTATAGGTTGATTACAGGTTGTTTGGTACATTTTTCTACAGGTTGTTTGGTATAGGTTGGTACAGTGTCACAGTAGTATATCTCACAATGATAGTGTGACAATGGTTCCATCATTCTACTTCTACGTCAGGTCGATTGGACGGGGCAACGACAAGTGGTTGTAGCCACCTTCCGGTTGTAGCCAGAGAATATAGGGGGTTGTAGCCTCCTTCTGGTTATAGCCAAAGCATTGGGGAGTTGGAGCTTCCCTCAGGTTGTAGCCTGAGAAACTAGGGGGTTGGAGCCTTCTTCCAGTTGCAACTAGAAAACAAAGGAAGTTGGTTCTTCCAATGACTATAATTCTTAAAGACATATAAGAAAAAACATTTCGTGGTTTCTCTCACTTTGGATTTCCACATAAAAACATAGGTGTACTGTGTATGTGTATGATTGCTCATTTATTCATTGTTTATTTACTCTACAACTATTTGATGATAATGCTACATTGATATAACACTTGCATTTTAGGGTTAAAAATGATTAAATTTCTCTATTACTAATCCACCCCCCTCTCATTAATCCAACAAATATCTCTTTCAAAACAACAGAGAAGTATTATTCTCATTCAAAACCACAAAGATATAATTTCAAAAACACAGAGAACTATTATTCCCGTTCAAAATTGTAGAAATATTATTCTCGTTCAAAACCGCAGAAATATTATTCCCTTTATATAATATGAAAATTTTTTGTATTTCACATTTTTATA
>JASDQU011104908.1:2006-13120 GCA_032191745.1 Picea mariana
TAAATTAAATATGAATGATCATAAAACATAAGGCAAGAGTTAATTATACCTTGCAGACTTCTCTAATGTTGCATGGTGCCCCTCTATGGATTCGTAGTAGTTCCTCGCTCCAAGATACCTACAATAAACAAGGTCTTCCAATTCACCCTAGAATAAACCCTCAAACAAGACAAGATATTGCAATAGCTTATGACAATATGAGCAAGAGTCTTTCTAATTATTCTCAAACAAGTTTACAAATGAGGAAGATGTTTTTTATATAAGAAAATAACCTAACAACCTCATGAATAAAAGACAATAGATCTCTAACCTCCTAGCTTCAAAATAGAAACTCTCTAATAAACTAGAAATGATGGTGTCTAAATACAATATAATAATGTGGGATAGCATAAACAACTCAAACAAGTGGGTGCCCTCCAAAACCATATTCGAAACCACCTCATGAGAGTATGAATGGTCACAAGTGCACCCTCCAAAATGTTCACTAACCACCCACACGTGTGGCATCAAGTGCAAGAAGTGGGATGTCATGTGGTCAAAATGTGGTGATATTTTTCCCGCAAAAGATTTAAAAACACCATAACTATGCCATTTTTTCCTAAATTTCTATTATGAACACATTTTGGAAATACCCATGATCATTCTACATCTAAGGGTGTTGATTTGACATGACACTTTGTCAAAAGATAATTTCTCCTAAAGCTATGCTACCTTAAAAAAACAATATAATGAACTCAATAGCCACCTCAACTACCACAAGAAATGGTCCAAAGTAGTGTAACAAGCTCCAACAAAATCTAACAAACTCATAAGTACCTCTAACAACTCCAACCAACTCACACGTATGGTCCAAGATGGTGTAACTAACTCAACAAACCCACACATGTGAGGGAATCTCTCCAAGAGGAAGGTGCACCCTCCCACAAGATGATCTAGGTGGAACATGTGATGATGTGGAGTCCTTGTCACATTGTCCAATGCACTATCACAGATTCCAATGTAGTGACATATCCCAATGAATGTACATGTATCACAATGCAAATACATGGATACCAATGTAGTTTCATGGATCCCACAAAAATATTGGGGATCTTAATGAAGATATTTATGTCCATATGTTGGTACATGGATCCCAAGGTAGTATCACATATCCCAATGCAATATCATGGATCCCAATACAAATACACAAATCTTGAGGCATAATACACAAATATCAAGGCACAAATGCAACCCCCAATGCAAGTACATGGATCCCAATGCAAGGTGCCCACCTATAGTGATGAGTCATGCCTCGATATATGTGTCATTAGGTAGTAAACATACAAGTAACATCTTCTAGCTTTCAACAACTCATTTAACTTTTACACTTTAGGCTAAGTTCAACCATGGTGGGAACAACATTAACCTCTATTACACGTGACACTCTTAAGACCAAGAGGCATGTCCTAAATTGCTAAGTTAGAAGTAGGTTATATGATGGATAATATGTGGAAGGGGAAAGGGGAAACTTCATGAGTCAATCTTTATAGTCATAGATGATGTGTAGGTCTTCTTTTGCTAGCTTTCAAGAGCTAGGGGTTTTCATTTCTTCCATGATGGCCTTCACGAGGGTGCACTAGGCTTTGAGTTACCACCTTGACACCGTTTTTTACTACCCCTTCTTTCTTTTTCTTTTCCTTTTCCTTTATGCTTCCTTTCTTTCTTTCTTTATTTCTTAGTCCTTTTATTTGGATATGCATTGTTAAGCATAGGACTAGGGATAAGGGCCTTTTAGTGAGGTGGCATAGCTCAAGCATTATTATTTTTTGATTTTTAACTTTTTTATGGCTACAACTACCTTGAGCACTTTCACTCTTTTGACTTTGATGCTCTTACAAATAGGTCTTCATTCCTTTGCTTAGTACCTTGATGAATGACTTATGACAAGTTAAACATAAGAAGGGAAATATGATGAATGGTATGTAAGTGAATGGGGAATATGGAAAGTGTTAAGTATGGTTGGGATATGAAACATGCTACACTCCACCTAGTTCTCTAGTAGTACACGACTCAAGAAGTGATGACACTTATCTAGAAGACAATTATGACCCACCATGGTATCCCTAACAAAAAGGTAAAGACTTAAAGGGTTATGATGCATTATTAGATTACATTGTTGTCCAACATGTTCACAACCCACATAAAAAACATTAACACCATGTATAAGCAAGAAACCAATAGATGAAACCATAGTAGATCAACTGAAGTAAACAAACTAAACCAAGAGAACCTAGCAACATGTGTGTGGAAGTATAATGTACCATCTGTAAATGCATATATCATTTGAGGTGTATGAGATATGAGATGATATACCATGGATGAGGCATTTGAAAGAAAATGAGCCAATCCCATTGAGAGGTGAGATCATCATATAGCTAGAGGAGAACTAGAAAGAACAAGTATAATTTTTAATTAGATGAGAAAGAGTGCTCACATGAACTGAAACACCACACTGCTAGAAGGGTGGCTCTGGTACTAGTTACCCATATAATCTCCTCATATCATGTGAGGGGAAAACATGCTCTACTACTTTAGCCATCTATTATCTTGACGAGGGCTTGAGGAAGCCTTGCACATGTTTCCATGCCATTTTATTGGACATTCCCACTTGAGTAGTTGGATGACACATTTATTCATGCATTTGGATGAGTTCACCTAGCACACTTCTCCATGAGGGTGTCCACTTTATTCTTGTATCTATTTGGTCCTCCACCACTACATCTACCTTGGGATCATCCACACATGCCACTTGGACATGTATTAGCTCATTTTACATCTCATCTCATGGATCAAACTTGTCTACTAGTCACATGTGTGGATGAGGTTGGTTATTTGCACATTCATTCATGGCTTGATTAGAGGAGATCGAATGTACAAATCCCGTGATCATTTATTGAGGTCATTCCACTTCATGTGTGCTTATCTCACACATGGGACACTTCTAGAAGGGTGCACTTGCTATTATTTGAGCTTAGACTTGGTCTATTTCTTAAACTAAGGAAGCACCCTCATCTCTTGGATCTATATTTAGAAAGTTGTTGTAACTAACTCCTTCTTTATTCATTGTTGACTTGTATATTGGAGTTAGTTAGATAAGAGCTTCATTGAAAATTGATTCAAACCTCCTAGAGGAAAAAATGGATCTCAACAAAATCTTGTCTATTTTGAGTAAGAAGTTTGTTGAGGAGGTTAGAGATGATTATTTTATCATTTTCCCTTGGATAAATAATGGATATAGGAAAATGATTTATTGTTTATTGTATTATGACTTAGATCTAAAACCTATATAAGGGTTTTCTCTCTCCATTTGCAACTTCAGAGTCGATCAATGAAAGAACTTATGTGCAAGATTAGCTCTAGGAATTGGAATGAAGGTATATTTACTGTCTAATTTATTGTTGATTACAAGCACATTTTTTTTTATGTGTGACAATTGTTCTAGGTGCACCATTGATAGATCTTTGTTTGCAGGTTTGGATTTGATTTTCAAAGCTAAATGCAAGAGCTCCTTGCCTCAACGAGGAGTTAAAACTCTAAACACCATTGTGAGTAAAATATTACACCTTGTCTAATAGAGGAGGGTTTTAAATTCTTAAACATCCACTGTAAATAAAATCTTAACCGCTTCTATATTAGTTTGGTTGTGGAGCTCCTCTTAGTGAGTCACTTCCCTTCTAATCTTGTAATATTTTTTTTTCCAAGTTAGGGATGTTATAGAGATTGTCAATTTGGTTTTCTATAGTCCCTAACCCTATAGTAGAATATTACTCTTAGATTGCATGCATGATCGGGCCATAGCCCAATCAATAAGGCATTAGATTACCTTTCATTCATCATGACCCCCAAAACATAAAAATATTTTCCATTTTCCTTTTGTTCTATCTTGCTAATCTCTCTTTGTTTCCACTCTATACTACAGAAAATGAGCCTAGTAACCCATAGGGAATCCCCCTTGACTTAGTTCCATCTTTTGTCTAAAGTGCAGAAGAGAGTTGTTGAGGTGACAATGGCCAAGCTCTTAGTTCCACAAGTCTTCACCTAGATGTTTAGGACTTTACATTTTTGGGTGACAGATTGTGTGGTGACACCCCTAAAATGGACCCACAAGCCAATAGCTCCAATTTTTCCACTTGGAAAGTACTAAAATAGATGAAAAATAATATAACGATCCATTCTGAATCACAAAAGATTTACTTTTATGCTTCAAGAAATAGACCCATATACACCTACTAAAATCATCAATAAAAGGTTATAAAATACACAAGACATGATAAAAGAGTTTTGAGAGGTCCACGTATGTCACTATGAATTTGGTGCAACTTTTCTTCAATATGTTAATCAATGTCCCTACAAAACGTCTCCAAATGATGCTTTTAAAGTACACAAATCTCACAAACACCCTTAGTAGCAATGACAACATGTAATCCTTTTACCATCTTCAATTTATTCATCAACTATAATTTCCATAATTCAAGTGACCTAAACTTTCATTCCATAATTTGCTCTCATGATTAACATTAGAAGCCAAGGCATAAAAGGTTTTTTTTTACATATCTAAAAAAATATGTAAAAACCACCATCATCAATAAAATCATGAAACAATTATAAAACCATTATATATATCCTTTCTATCATATTGATGAACTTCAAAATCATTAAAAATCATAATAAATAAATAACAAATTTGTTAAGATTCCATTTATGTAAAACACATATGTGGATTCACTATTTATAACACCCACATTTCCTAACCCAAGAAATAAAAGACCACTCCCAAAATAAAAATAAATAATTTAAATTGACTTTCTGGTAAGAAGTAAATATAGAATATTTACTTTTCATATGATAAGAAGAATCGAAATCCTATACATTACAAAACGGATGGTATTCTTACTATATTGAGAAGAAAAGTATCAAAAGTGACATTCTTCTCCTTGAGAAGTATCTTACTATATTGAGAACAAAACGGATGGTATTCTTACTATATTGAGAAGAAAAGTATCAAAAGTGACATTCTTCTCCTTGAGAAGTATCTTACTATATTGAGAAGAAAAGTATCAAGATTCTCCATAGCTTTTGCATGGTTCTAGTTTTCAAGATCTGTACACATATTAAAACAATTTTTATCTGAATGATTAGACTTGCTACAACATTTGTATTATTTTTATAATTTTTTTAAAATTTTCTTTTTTAATTTTTTTTAAGATTTTTTTTTATGATGTTTGGTTTTTATTTTAGTTATTTTAAAATAATCTTTGGTTCTAAATATTGTTGAAAGCAATTAGAGGTGGAATTTTTATCTTTTACAAAATGCTATGGGTTTTTTTGTGTTTAATCATTGGATTTATTATTTTTCTTGTTATTGTATAAACTTAACAACAAATTTTATATTTTTTGATGATTAAATAAAATTCCTCCTCTTAATTTGAACTTGAGATCTTTTAAGAGGAAATACAGGTTCTTAACTATTAGGCTCACTTAGGCTATTTAGATGTGGTGATTGGTGAAATTCATTGATTATGTTAACACTTCATTTCTATCAACCAATTAGAAATGAGAAACATACATATTTTTATTATATCAAAAAATATATATTTGTTTTCCTATGTTAAACATTACATTGTATATACAAATTTATGGTAAAAAGCAAATTAATATCACATCCATGTCACATCAAAAACAAACTCATTGCTATAATCCCATGACACGAACTAATAATAAAAATGAAAATAATATAGATACATAATATCATATTTATTTTAAATATATCCTATCTAAAATATTAAATTTTTATTAATAACATCCAATGGATTTGACATATCCTTCCGAGAATAATATCAATGGCATTGTATATCTAATATACATGTAAATATTAATTCTTAATATCTACAAACATTTAATGGAAATGGGAAAACATAAAAAACCATGAAAAACATTTATAAGAGTATTTAATGAGCTTAGTTTTATTTTGCAGAGCTTTCAGAGGTACACGCGAACGTTAATCACATTGAAGTTTCACATCCTAAATCTTTGTCGACAGTCGATCAAAAGCTACTACAAACCTTTGGATCTGTCAAGCACACTTATCAAGATTAAAGTTCGCGTGGGTCTAATCCTGAAATCGATATCAACCATTGATTAAAGAAACTCTGGATCCCTTGGATCTCTCGGGGTAACAATGAGATTAAAAATGGAGCATTTGAAAGCTTCATATTGACAATAAATGTTCAATAGTATTGAGATATAGTAGGTTAAAGGTTCTATGAAATGTTGATTTTTTTCTTTTTTTATTGTTGGATTAGTAGATTTTAAATGATTTTTTAATATTTTTGGAATTTTTCAATAAGAAGAATTCATTTTTACATTCAAAAATGAATTTTGAACAACAAAAAATAGTGATTCATATAAATTTATATAATACTTAAAAACCATTTTTTAAAACAACTAACCAAGAAATTAAAACACATGGATATTAAAATTCAATTCTGCATGAAGAAATTGGAACACATGGATATTGGAATTTAATTCTGCATGAAAAAATTGGAACACATGGATATTGGAATTTAATTCTGCATGAAGAAATGACAGGTCGATCTCAATCATAATCCAAAATCCCAATCTAATAAATGTACGGATTATGCCGTGCAACACCATCATTCTGATCAGGGCAGAAGATATTGCATCTAAGGCTGCCAGAACAGCGTTATCAGAATTATTTATGAGTGCAAACTGGGGGTAGATAAAAGAAAAATCATTGATGAGGATATCAGGCCTTCCAAATATTCATTATATGAAAAGATGATTTCTAGTATCATATGCGATGGAAAGTGGGTTCTCCTTGAATATTGAGGAATTGTTATAATTTTAAATTAATGTCAGTTTGAATGATTGTTAGTTTTTAGTTTATTAACTTATCAATTAAAGATGTTGGCATATTTTTGGTTGTCCTTTTAAATCAATGAATGAAATCTCATGTTTATAACTTTTTTGTATTTTGAGGGTATCAGTGAACTTTACTTTTTAACATTTACTTAATATGATTAAAAAATTACTATATAACCATCTAATTGTCACGTTCAAATGATTAACAAACTTAATTCCAACTTTTCATATTCTCTTTTAGTACCTGACTAACTTAATGTAAATTCAATTGATTATTTACTGAACCAAAAATTTTACTGAATTTTACCAGCAAAAACCTTTGAGCAACTATGCTAGTTATGTACACAATGGTCAATATTGTGCTAGTTATGTACACAATGGTCAATGTTATGGATCCATAATGGATCCAAGAAGGATGGCGATCTCCATTAAAATGATTATTGGACTATGATCTCTGTGGATACCCTTTGTCTATCACAACATGATCAATATTATGGCTCCATAATCTCAGCGATATGGTGCAGATGTGTTTATCAAAAATAATAATGGAATTCAGATATTTGGGATGAAACCGCTAGAATTGTGCTTTGCAGAGATTTCTCAATGTCTTCTGTAACAAGAAATGTATAATCTCATCAAAGAGCATAAACCGTTCATTTCTAACCCTAACGCTCTACATCTCTCGATTCAGAAGTTGATCCTGGACATAATTACAAGATATTATAAGTTGTTTATGAAAAACCACAACTTAACTATTATGAGAGACGATTGATAATACAAATAAAACAACAGAGTCTATTTTCTTTGCAAGGAGATTAGTTCCACGCTCAATAAGTTTTATAATTAAACTCAAACAGAAAGGGTTGGAGAAAACTACATCTTCAATAGAGAAGAAGCATGACAAGTGGCATTTAGATGAATAAGCAAAGGAATAAGGAAACAATATTTAAAGAGAAGAATAAATTTCTCTATCATATTAAAACACCGAATATTTAAACTATCATGCCACTCAACCCTAACCCTAAATTCGGTTGAAGAAATTCAGTTACAGATAAAGAAACCGTAACTCAACATTTGGAATGGAATAAAAGGTTGAGTTGAAATTAGAATAGAGGTTGGATATTTTGGCATCATAGGGAAGCTAAACACTTAGAGCCCACATGGATATTAATTTGTTGCAGACCAGAAAACCAGCCAGTGGATTCGCCACTTGCATTGCAGATTCTGTTTCTTCTTTCTTTGTTTATGTAACTTTCTTTTTGTTAATCAAAGAATCTCTTCTTTGTATTTGAATGTAATCTTTTTACAATTTTGTGTAGCAATAAAAGATTATTTGCAAATGCGTTCTTATTGTATTTTTTATGGTTGTCCCTGAACATATGTTAAGTAATAATTGAGATATGCTAACTACTTTCTTGTTATTATTTTAAGTGATTTTAGGGTTATGAGTGGAATGTTTTCTTTAACTACTTTATGATAGGTTTGATATTTATTACTACCTGTTTTTGTTGAAGAATATCTTACACAAGAATTAGTATTTTGCAAGGATTCATTTATATTGTTAAGCTATGGAATTTGGAAAAAATAGTCAATTCATTTTCAAACACACGGTTTGATTATCCATACGTTTTCTTCTTATCATACATATTCATAATTGCACGTCTTCTTGATTTACTTCTGATTTATGTTTTCCTTAGTGTCAAAGACTACCTTTTGTATCTTCCATCAACTTATTTTTATGACTCTTCATGTTAGAGAAAGGTGTCCATTGGAGAGGTCACTATATGATAGTTTGTTTGGAGCTATTTGCTTTCATTGTATGCTATTAATTCTCCAACCATTTATTATTTTCAACACCATGGATGGTAAACAAGGTACACTGTAACATACCCAACCACCTAGTTGAATCCCATTACCTCTATTCTTCGTTCTCATACCAAAATGTAACATCCCCATTACCAACAAACCCAAAAATTTACTCTGATACCACAATGTAACATTCCCAACATCCAAGTTGGGCCACACCACACAAAATTTTTCTGTGATACCCTTTAATTAACAAATATGCAGTGCATATAAATACAATTATGCAGTCCTAACAATATATAATGCATGCATACAATTATGTACATTTTCAACAAACATAATTAACATAAACATACACATTGTTCAACATAATAATACAGGGTGGAATCACGAAGGTGGGTTACACTTTCGTGACAATCTGGTCTACAAAATTTCGCAAAACATTTTTTCGGCCGAAAGATATTTTTTTCGGCCGAACTATTTTTCGGCCGAACAAATAAATGTCAAATCGAACGGAGCAATAACCGCGCCCTCGATTTGTGTGTAGAAATTTGGTCGGCCGGATATTTTCTTTCCGGCAATAAGTTTTCGGCCGAAAGATAGTTCGGCCGAAAGATTGTTTATATATTAGCCAAACATCGAATTTGCAATGTTTGGAAAATTTTCTTGTTGTATTCGCTGTGTCGTGAGAGTTAGGCGGTCGCAGTGGTCGTTGTCGCAGGGGTCGTGGGCGCCGAGGTCGTAGGGGTCGAGGGTGCAGAGGTCCATTTTAGTTACAGGTATGCTTTTCTTTTTATGGCTTTTTGGTTTTCAGATAAATAATATTTATATTTGTTTAATATGTTAGAAAAATCTAATGGTTGTCAATTTCCATTAATATAATAAACTAGTTCCAGATTGAGACCCAGTGCTAGTTTCCCTTCACTCAGTACTAGGTCTAGTTTCAGCCATTGGTTAAGCAATTGTTTGCTTATCTAGGAGAATGTATCCTTACTTACGGAATGTATCCTTACAGAATGTCTCATGGGGAATGTATCCTTACGGGATGTCTGATACAGAATGTCTCATAAAGAATGTCTCATGGTTAAGGCGTTCTCTTCCCCAACGCGAGAACCAATAATCCCATCATCAGATGAGTTTAGGGCAGGTATTACCCAACACATCCATTCGGCCACTAGTCACTCAGACGAAACAGACGGAATCCACTTTGCACAAGCATTCAACTACCGTGCCAACCCTGCCCTGCAGTCTGTCTGCATTGCCTCGGATGTCTGTTTGGATGGAATCCACAATCCACTGTCTTGGTCCACTTGGCTACGGCCACCCCGAAAAAACAAACCAATTGTCTCTATCTACAGTCATTTCTTTAAACTGAGAAATCAGATTTGAAATTTCTTCTTACGTCATTTAACGCATGGTATTTGTAATATTTCCCTCTATTATAGAGAAACCGAGATTGAGATATCCATGAAATGTAATATCACACCAATTTGGAACTTTAGAGTGTCTATTTTCTTACACGTAAGATGTGCCAAGCGGCCGTTGTAATTGCCTCTTATACCCCTTGGTGTCGACTGATATAAATAATGTTATAGTTTTGTTGCTTAGTGGTTTATTACCAGCAAAATAATTGGTTGTTCGATTGTAACAAAATTCCCTCATTAATTGTGTGAAGTGAATTAAAATTTAGAGGTGTCTGCTTTCACAACAATTTTTCCTCATTTATTGTGTGAAGTAAACGTAAAATTGATGTGTTAAGTATATAAAATTAAATATCTTTTTTTTATTTTTATATTTGTATATATGTTTATAATATTTTTGAAATGCATATATGTTTATGGGTTTTGGAATATGCATGTTGCATAGGTTTTTATATATATCTTCTATATGTGTTAGATTTCTGTTTAAGCATGGTTCTGTTTATACATTTTGGAATATGCATGTTGCATACGTTTTTATATATATCTTTTACATGTGTTAAATTTCTGTTTGAGCATAGTTCTCTGTAATTTTTTTATTATTTCATATTCATTTATTTGATATCAATATTATAAACAAAACAAAAACACACATAAAATTACATAAACCAATTCAATAGTTCCTTCAATTCAATTAAGTATGAATTCAATAGTTCCTTCAATTCAATTAAGTATGAATTCAATAGTTCCTTCAAACAATATTTATTTATAGTGGTTAGGCTTGCAGCCATAGCTAGTTTCATGGGATTAAAAAATTTTCATCCCATCAAGATAAATAACCAAAACTCGTAAAAGATCATCAAGTTGAGAGCCAAGATCATGCAAATGCAAGCCAAATTGTGTAGAGCCTCATCCTCACTAGACCTATAAGAAGACTAAGGGTTAACCCTATACATGATGATGGAAAAT
>JASDQU011104908.1:18107-29963 GCA_032191745.1 Picea mariana
CTTTGAACATATGTTAAGTAATAATTGAGATATGCTAGCTACTTTCTTGTTATTATTTTAAGTGATTTCAGGGTTCTTAGTGGAATGTTTTCTTTAACTACTTTATGATAGGTTTGATATTTATTACTACCTGTTTTTGTTGAAGAATATCCTACACATGAATTAGTATTTTGCAAGGATTCATTTATATTGTTAAGCTATGGAGTTTGGAAAAAATAGTCAATTCATTTTCAAGCATACGGTTGGATTCACTTGATTATTTGCATACGTTTTCTTCTTATCATACGTTTATGTTTTTCTTAGTGTCAAAGACTACCTTTTGTATCTTCCATCAACTTATTTTTATGACTCTTCATGTTAGAGAAAGGTGCCCATTGGAGAGGTCACTATATGATAGTTTGTTTGGAGCTATTTGCTTTCATTGTATGCTATTAATTCTCCAACCATTTATTATTTTCAACACCATGGATGGTAAACAAGGTAAACTGTAACATACTCAACCACTTAGTTGAATCCCATTACCTCTATTCTTCATTCTCATACCAAAATGTAACATCCCCATTACCAACAAACCCGGAAATTTACTTTGATACCACAATGTAGCATCCCCGACATCCAAGTTGGGCCACACCACACAAAATTTTTCTGTGATACCCTTTAAAATTAACAAATATGCAGTGCATATAAATACAATTATGCAGTCCTAACAATATATAATGCATGCATACAATTATGTACATTTTCAACAAACATAATTAACATAAACATACACATTGTTCAACATAATAATACACATAAAATAACACTTATCTTTTGCTGTAAATCACCAACTACATGCAGACCTCTCACAACGTCTTATTCCCCACAACCCGTCCCACCCCAGGAAGTGTACCCCTTCTCTACTCAACAATCCTTCGACTATCTCACTTCTCTTCTAGGGCTTCAGCAACAGGACAACCAAGAAGTCTTAGATCTCTATGGCACATGGAACACAAAGTTTCTCAAGGAGTTCAACATCCACTAGCCCAACACATAGGGAGACCTATCCCCATCAATTCCCTCACCCAGAGATAATGCGACAACCTGCTTTTTCAACCCAAACCACCAAGGATTTACTGGGTAATCACAACTTTAGCTTTCACACTTCAGCCAAGGTACATATGATGGATGGAAATAATTTAGTGAATGACAGAATGAATGATTGGGAAAGAATGATGGAATGAATGATGGAATTACACTAATTCCCAACAATATATTTGCATGCTCTTAACTTGACACTTGTCACTTTAGGGACTACCTTTGACTCCACTTGGTGATTCGTTCCCAACCTTTAGGAACTTAGGATAACATAATATCACGTGATTTTGGACTTTAGGAACAATATTATAATATTCCCTTGGATTAAGCACCCTTGACTTAGCCCCTCTTCCTTAAGCCCTTAGCTCCCTTTCTCTCTCATGGAGTCCCAACCCCCCATACTCTTTACTTGGTTTGTAATAATGGCATTATTTTATTAATATAATCAAGTGTAATTACATATTACATTTGTTAGGCTCCCTGGCCTTTCAAATCATAGGCTCCCTGGACTAAATCACACAGGCACTCAAAACATATATACAAAGACACTATGGCCCAAAACATTTCCAACTCACTAGCCTATAAAGCATATGTACATTTACAATTGGGGTTCGACCTAGGGGTATTACATAAACCATGTTGAAATTATAATCCTGGAACTTGAGTATCTTGTTATCTAGTGATTTTATTACTATAAATCAAATTAACAGCTCACAAAAAAAAATACACTTGTTGGAATAATCAACTCAAATAAATATCGGAAGCAATACCCCTTACTGGGAAAATGGCCCACAAAGAAAATACATAAAACTTTAGACAACACCTGCAAACCCTAGCAACTCCTGGTCTATTGTACGACCCTAAACTTTTACATTTTTTGAGATGTACTACCTTTCCTTAATCAAACCCGTGTATATGCGCCTGTCTCCATTGAAACCCGCATACACGTGCACAAAGACTATATGGAAAAATCTGTATGGCGTGACCCTACTACCGCAACTCCAATATGCTAGAACTCTTTGCAGTTGCCTCTATTCTCTCTTCTCTCTAAATTGTACTAATCTGTAGATGAAAGTCCTCCACCTATCCGAGATCTCCTTGAATCACAGTCCTTCGTGATCCAACCCTCCGTATCAAAAGTATCAAGTGTCTCCTCCTTCACCCTTGTCATGATTTTATAATCTTGAGTTATCACCTAACCCTAATCTCCAAAGTGATTAATGAATGATAGTAAATCTCACCTCACTTGAGATCAATCACTAATATTCAATTCACTAATGCTAATAACTTTAACATTTCATTAAATAAAATCAACTAATTAATAAAAGCACTTTACTTTAATAATTCCTTTAATTAAAGTAAAGTATCAAGGTAGAAGGCTTTGGAGGACTTCCATACATCTAGACACTTAGACCTATGTGGAAGTACCTGTTTGATGCTACAAACATCAACACTCCCTCTAAGCAAAGAATGCATTATGCACCACTCCAAGTTTGTCCCTGAAGAACATAAACTTCCTTTTAACCAAGGGTTTGGTCATAATATCTACAACCTGCTTGTCTGTGGAAACATACTAAAGCTTGATTGCTCGCTTCTAGATCTTGTCTTGGATGAAATGATATTTGATCTCAATATGGACCTATCATGGAATAATAGATTCTTAGAGAGTTTGATACAACTTTGATTATCAAAGTATATCAATATGGGCTCCAACTCCTGATCAAATAAACCTGTAAGCAATTGGCGAAGCCAAATGGATTCACAACTAGCCATACTCACTACCGGATACTTTGCCTCTGCTGAACTAAGTGCTGTAGGAATATGCTTCCTACTGAACCATATAATTACTACCGATCTCAAGCTAAAGCAACACCCTCATGTTTTCTTCCTATCTACTACACTCCCTACCCAATTTGAGTGTGAATATCCATGCAGCCTCACTCCATCACCTCTAAGATACCTCAACCCATACTCTACTACACCTCTCAAGTACATGAGCACATGATTCAATGATATCCAATGCACCATCCTGAGCTCCACCATGATTTGACTCAAGGTGTTTACAACAAAACATATAAATTTCCTGGTGTTGACCAAATACATCAAGGACTTTATAAACTGCATGTATATCCTAGGATCCATTAACTCTAAATCTGAAGTGAAAACCTTCTTCAGCTTGGTAACCATAGGTGTAGCCATCGATCCACAATCCTCCATCCTAAATCTCCTCAAGATATCCACTACATACTTCCCTTGACCAAGGAAGATCTCTCTTGATATCTACCATTCCTATAACCCCAAGAAATAATGCATCAAGCCAATGTCCTTCATCTTGAACTCTGTAGATAAATATACTTTGCACCCTACTATAATCTCCTCTACACTTATGAGAAACAAATCATCCACATACAACACCAAGATGAGTGGATCAAATCCAACAATTATTAAGTATAATTTAGGATCCACCTCACTCTTGGTAAATCCCATACTCTGTAAGTATCTCTTAATCCTAGAATACCATGCCCTAGGTGCCTATTTGAGTATGTACAAGGATTTATTAAGCCTACACATTTGAGACTCCCTCCCATGTACCTCAAGTCCATGAGGCTTCTCTATATATACTTCCTCCTCAATGATCCCATTAAGGAAAGTTGTCTTCACATCCATCTGGTGAATTCCCCCACCTAATAACTAAATCAATAGAAATAACATCTCAAATAGAAGCATACCTAGCGACTAGAGAAAATGTCACCTCGTAGTCCACTCCCTCTCTCTGGGAGAACCCTCTTTCCATGAACCTCACCTTGAACTTCTCAATTCTACCATCTGCATCATGCTTGATCTTCTAGAACCACTTGGAACTCACAATCGACTCCCCCTCCAGTCTTGAAACTATATCCCAAACATCATTCGTCATGATATATGTGTACTTCTACACCATGGAAACCCACCAAACCTGCTGATCTTCTTCATATATTTCAGAAACTTCCTCAGAGGCCTTCTCTCCCTGATTGCACTCCTAGGAGCCTCACCAACATTCCTCAATGTCTACAAATAGCCACTTTGGTTTCCTCAAATAATTAGTAGGGGATAACTCCTCCTCCCCATATGAAGTATAATTCTCTAAACTAAAAGCTATTGAGCGCTGCTCATCCTTTGGAGCTTGTTGCTCCTTGTCCTCTGTCACTGTTGATGACTCCTAAGATTTCCTAGATGCCAATTTCTCCTCGAAGTTGACATATCTTCTCACAATTGTCTTTCGATTCGCTGGTATGAAGATCATTTAATGCTTTGAGGTCTTGTTGTACCCCACAAATATACCCTTCTGTCCTGAATGCTCTATCTTCATCCTCTTCTTCACATGCACATCGATGTAGATTGGACAACCAAATATCCTCGAATGTCCTATCTTTGGATTCACTCCTGAGAGTGCCTCCCCCTGATTCTTATCCTAAAATATCCTGTGAGGACTCCTGTTCTGCACATATAATTCCATGTTACATGCCTTTTCCCAAAGAAACATAGGCAACTCTTGGTCATGTATCATATCCCTGGAAGAACTGATGATGGACTGATTCTTTCTCTCCGCAACCCCATTTTACTGAAGGTTGTATGAGATTGTCAACTTCCTCTCGATCCCTGCCTCCTTGCAGAAATCCTTGAAGTCATTGGAGGTGTACTCTCCCCCATTATCCAACCTCAAGACCTTTATCTTCTTTCCTATATAGTTCTCCACTTGAGCCTTGAACTCTCTGAATTGACTGAATACCTCATCCTTGGTCTTCATAAAGAAGATCCACCTTTTCCTAGAAAAGTAATCAATAAACATCACATAGTACGATGCTCCCTGTACTGATGCTATTGACATCGAACCACTCACATATTAGTGAATGAGATCCAAGATCCCCTTGGACCTACTCTCATTACTTGGAAAACCAACCTTGGAATTATTTCCAATTGCACACCCTTTGCACACTCCTTGCTGCTCAACACTAAACTATGGAAGAACTATAACAATGTCCCTCATAATTGAAAATTCCCTATAGTGTATGTGTCCCAATATCCTATGCCATAGTTCACATAGGTTATCACTGTCATGTACCAAATCCCAAACATGCTTTCCTATCAACCTGTATAAGTTATGCTCTCTAACCCCAATTACCATTGTTGTGTGTGGGATAGATTTCTCTGGACGTATGTGTACCTTCCCTCTCTGAAAAGTAACGACAAAACCCCTGTCCTCCATAACTACGACTAATAACAAGTTCGTCTTCAGTCCCAATACATAAAGCACATCCTGGGCATCAAATAAACCTCCTCACCGCATACTTGGCATCATCACCAGCCTCTACATGGATCCCTAAGTCCTTCTCCTTCAGACCGCTGGATAACTCTCATGCTTCTGTCATATGACAAGATGCACCACTTTCCAAGTACCGCACACTCTTGGTAGCTATGCTGGTAGAAAGACAAGAAGATGGTGAGAAATCCTTCTCAAACTTTGTTGCATACTCATCTAATTGCGTCTCTACTAATTCTCCTTTATGCTTCCTTCCTCTTCCCTTCTTATTCTCTAGACACTAATATGCATAATGTCCATTCTTATGCCATTTGAAACACTTGATTTTACTCAAGTCCTTATTCTTCCTCAACTGTGATGTTCCTCCATCACTATTACCCTTATTGCTGGAATCCTTTCCTTTTCCCTTCCACATTAACGAGCTCTATGTCATCCAATTTCTCCCCTATAGATGCAAGATGATCACATACCTGAGTGATCCTCATGAAGTAGTTGGTAACATTGTCAGATCTAGACATCTACATAGATATGAGTTTATTTCTTAAGACCATCTTCCTATTCATGTTATCGCTCTGGAATAATCCTACAAGGGAATAAAACATATCCTTGGTCATATTCTTCTTGAAAAAGTGAGGAATAAGATGATCCTTCAATGAATCCAATATTACCCTCTAGGATTCAATCTCCTTCTTCCAGTGAACTGCCAAATCTTGCATATATGTTGGTGGAAGAAATGCTTTTTCCACTATCTCCCAAATGCCATATTTCTTCAAAGCCAAAGTAACTGTTGATTTCCAAGATAGGAGGTTTGATGTTCCATCCAATCTATCTTCAACTCTCATAATTACTATTTCCATCCCTTAGATCTGATAATCTACCTTGGAAATAACCTGCTGCTGAAGTTTCCCCTGTATTTACATGTACGATTATGTACACACCTTTTACTAATGAAACCCGTTTATGTAAGAAAATTTCTCCAAGAAAACCCACATATGTATGCACCTGCACATACTGCAACCCATGTACAACTCCGTACAATTGCAAGCCCTAGTTTCACTTTAGTATAATAGTTTCCTTGAAATCAAACCCTTGATTTTTGACTGCTAGTTATAGATTTGTTGAGATCTCCTTGCAGATTTGATAGATTTTCTTTTAACTATTGTGGATATGAAATATGGCTTCCTCTTAGAGTTAGTGCTCTGATACCATTTTTAAATTCTAATCCCGACACCTATGTATCTTTTTATCTAGTGATTTCCTTGATGTAAATCTAATTAGCAGCTCACAAAACAAAATACACTTGCTGGAATAATTAACTAAAAAAAAATAGCGGAAGCAATACTGGAAAACCAAAATGTCATACACAAAAATATTCTTCCCATCAACTAAGATTATCATTCAAATAAATTCAAAGCTTGCAAGGGCTCCCTTATTGGGAAAATGACCCACAAATAAAATACATAAAACTTTAGACAACACCTAGAAACCCTAGCAGCTCTTGGTCTATTGTACGACCCCAAACTTTCATGTTTTTCGAGATGTATGTGCCTTTCCTTGAGAAAAGCTGTGTATATGCTCATGTCTCCATTAAAACCTACATACATGTGCACAAAGAATGTATGAAAATTTTTGTACGACATGACCTTGCTGCTATGGCTCCAATATGCTGGAACTCTTTGCAACTGCCTCTGTTCTCTCTTCTCCTTGACTTGTATTGGTCTCTAAATGAAAGTCCTTCTCCACCTAACCGAGATCTCCTTGAATCATATTACTTCATGTTCCAACCCTTTGTGTCAAAAGTATCAAGTGTCTCATTCTTCACCCTTGTCATGCTTTTATAATCTTGAGTTATCACTTAACCCTAATCTCCAAAGTGATTGACGACTGAGTTTAAATCCCACCTCACTTGAGATCAATGGATAATATTTAATTCACTAATGATAATAACTTTAACATTTCATTAAATAATATCAACTAATTAATAAAATCACTTTACTTTAATAATTCCTTTAATTCAATTAAAGTATCAAGGCAGAAGGCTTTGGATGACTTCCACATGTATATAAACTTAGACCTATACAAAAGTAACTGTTTGATGCTACAAACATCAACAAATTGTTGTCCCTGTAAACAAATCCTTGTATAAATTCTTACCCCAACACCTAGGCACTTTGTTATCTGGTGATTTCCTTACTGCAATCAGATTAGCATCTCACAAAACAATAATACATTACTGAAATAATCAAGTCAATATCATGCAGGGGAAGCATAAACTAGGAAACCAAATCAAGCACACATGAACACCATAATTTTTGGGTAAATACCCTTGGAAAAAACTATGAGGGAAAACCAGCGTTGAGAATTATTTTATTATGCTAAAATAAGGTCTCCTGTAACATGGATAATGGCCCAGTGAGAGAAATACAACTACAAACTAACCTAGCAAGCACTGACCTATTGTACAATCAAATTCGACAAACTTTTCTAGGCATCATTGACTGCCTTTTCAATGGCCCGTGGATATCCACAACTTTACTCATTGAGACCCGCGGATGTCCACGACTGTCTCCTCTGTGATCCACATATATGTACATAAAGTCCATATGAAAAAATCTGTACAATCTGACTCTTTCCTGTGGATTTGTTCTTCTGAAACCCACCTACATATGCCTCTGTTCTCTCTTCTCCTTGACCTATATGATCTCTAGATGAAGGTCCTTTTTCACCTATCCAGGATCTTGAACCAAAATCCTTCGTGATCCAATACTATGTGTCGACTCCCTAAACACCTGTCAAGTCAAGTGTAATCACTGTCCTTCGACATCTAAGCAATCGAGTAGAGGTCCTTCTCTACTCCTGAGTGTGACCTTGGAGACTCCACACTAGAAAAGGTCCTCCTTTTCTATCTCTGTGAACTGTATCTTCCTTCTCCAAGCCTTTCTTTTATAATCATGAGTTACAATCTATTTATAATCTCCAAAGTGATCTACAGTTGATATTACTTCTCACACTCACTTTTATATTTAGATTACATGTTGCATGCTAAGTACTTTTATCATGTCTCCTAAATAACTCAATTAAATAATTACATAATTAGTTAATAAAAACAATTTACTTTAATAATTCCTTTAACTAAGGCTTTGGAAGATTTCCACATGTCTAGACACATAGACCTGTGCATAAATAATTGTTTGATGCTACCATTAACATCAACACTCCCCCTTTGCGACGAAATTATTTCCCAAAGAGCCACATGGGACTGGTTATACCTCTAACTTTGGCATAATGTCACACACATAATCCTGCATACTAACATTCCTCTAACATTGTTGGTTAGTTTCTCCTTGAACACTATAAGTATGGAAATTGATGACACTACATATCAATGCCATGAAGTTTGAAAACTTCGTCGAAGGTTTGCTCTCCCTCAATGTGATCCTAGAAGCTCCTTGCTCCTGAGCATCCATCAATTCCATCGCATACCAACTCGGTCTCCTGATAGAACTGGAAGGGGATAACTCCCTCTTACCCTCTGAAGGTTCACTCCCCATACTGGAAGTCTGTGAACTCTTCTCATCCTTCAAATGCTCACCATTTGGAGCCTCTTGCTCCTCATCCTCTGTCACTGACATCGATCCATGATCCAATATCCCCTTGGATCCTCTAATAGGCTGGTCATGAAACCTGTATAACCTTCCCTCTCTGACACCAATGCTAACTGTTGTGTCATGGCTAGATCCCTATGAACATATGAGTACTTTCCATTTCTAAAAAGTAACTGCAAAGCCCATGTCCTCAAAAAATGAAACTGGGAGCAAGTTGTTATTAAATTTTGGTACATAAAACACATCCTGGGCCTCTAACGAAGCTCCCAAATAAATTTAGAACATGATATTTCCCTTCCCCTTCATTGCATACTAGGAATCATCACCAAGCTCCACATGGGTCCCCGATTCCTTTGTGAGACTACTGAATATCTCCCATGCTTCTAGCTCTAGTTGATTTTATTAAAATAAAATATTGGGCTCCCTCCCTAGGATAATGGTTCACTCGAGAAATAATACAATGCAAAAAATATCCTACCTCAAGATGAGTCCTTTGATATTGATGGTTTCTATCTCCCTTCCTACCCTTGTGCTCCTTTCCTCGAACCCTAGCCTACACAGTTGGACGAAAGTCCTTCTCCACCCAATTCAATGAGATATCCTATCTCACTCTGTGTGTATTTTTTGTCCACTGAGAAACAACCAATACCTTGAACTCAACACCTCTGCTACTAATGTATGATCCTATTCCTACAACTACTCTATTGCTGCCCTGCCGACTTCTCTTCTCCTCTAGAATGAATAGATCTCTAGGTGAAATTTCTTCTTCACCTCGTGCTAATATCTCCGTGAGCAAAAGTCCTTCTTTTCTCTATCTATGAGTTCTCACGTAGCTCAGATATCTAGATGGAAGTACTTCTCCACCTATCTGATATATCCTTGTTGAATTCCCGACCTCCTGCTATTGCTCAACAAACCACCCTAATGAAACTGCCTCTATACTGTATTGTACCTAGAAATTAGTCCTTTGATTTATGTCTGCCAGTTTAAAGATATGTTAAGATCTCCTGCAAATCTAAATGATCTTGTACAAAAGATAGTGGATCTGTGCTTAATCCTTCAGTCACCCATCTCAACACTCCTAATCTCATAGATATGCTCCTTGATCTCTCCCTTTGTCACTCAGATCTCCTATATATGTCGATACCATGTGCACTTGGTTTCCTCCCAGAGAAACCTTGTTCTGATACCATGTAGAAATTCTTACTCCAACACTTAGGTACTTTGTTATCTAGTGATTTCCTTACTAAAATTAGATTACCAGCTCACAAAACAATAATATACTACTGAAATATTCAACTCAATATCATGCAACAAAAATATAAACTAGGAAACCAAATCAAGCACACATGAGCACCAAAATTTTTGGGTAAATACCCTTGAAAAAACCTCTAAGGGAAAATGTTAAGCCCTAATATTGGCTCATTACCCCTTAATTGGGACGTATTAGATTAGTAATGTTATTTTATTTATGTCGGCTTTAGGCCATTAGTTGTAATTATACCTCCTAGTGTCCTATATATACCAAGGAGACATTTTCATTTTGAATCATCTTGTATTGGAACATTTAAGTGGGGTAAAAGGAGGTTGCCCCCTCGAAGAGGCTTATTATCTGAAATTATCTCTTTTTCAAGGAGTTAAGTACTTTTTCTGAGGTTTTTCTATGCTATATTGATATTTGGTTCTTAACATGTGGTATCAGAGCTCAAGGTTTTGGGGTTTCGCTACTACATCTGAGACACCTTGGAATTTTCGCTATAAATTTTTTTCTACAATGTTTCAGAATGAACGGCTTGGAGTAAATTTTGTAGACGGATCAAGGTACGTTGGGTTCAAATTTTAGCTCCCGAGGCCTTATACTTTCAGAGATACAACCTGTACAAGATAGAGTTCTGGAATCATCATGAAATGAGTCATTGCGGAATTTTCACTATAAAAACATTTCTGTAACGTTTCAAACCCTAAACTCTCGATGCTATTCACAAAAATTAGTAAGGTATATGTGGTAAAAATTTCAGCTTCTAGGTCATCTTAAATTTGTAGATACACCCTGTGTAAGATAGGGTATCTGACTATTCCTATTGATTAGTCTCAAGAAGGTGTTCCAGGTAAAACAATCATAAATTCTGCCTAGAGTATCCAAATTGAGTGGGACTGGTTTCATTGGATTGTGGATAGTCATTAGTATTTTTGGTACGAGTTTTAGAATTTTATATCAATTATTTTATGTGGGGCACGCTATACAAGTGAGATCTCCTCGAAAGGACAAAAATCAACAAGTTGTGGGGAAGTTACTGTAAATTCCACTTGGCACATCCAATTTTGATCAGACCTATGGCATTGCAGAGAACAAATATTCGAGAACTACATAAAATAAATTTTCATACCCAGAAGGGCCGAAACTTGGGAGATACAACAGAAGAAAGATTGTCTACCAGAACCACCTCAAAATCAAGGTTCAAAAGTGATACTTGGCCAACATGCCACCCAAAAAGGGAACTTCTACACCAAATAAGCCTCCAAATAATCCTACTTGGACTCTTGATGAAGGTGAAGAAATCCGTAGGGACATAAATGATTTACAAAAGAATATAGTAACAAAATATGAACTACAAGAGATGGAAGCTAAGTTGGAGGCAAAGATGGATGGTTTAAAAGAGGAGACCATGGAAGCATTAGAAAATTTCATAATAGAGAAGACACCTGAAAGTGAAAATGCATCCCATGAAATTCATGATGAGGACACAAGGAAGGTGAATCAAGAATGGAGAAACTCTAACTTTGGGTTGAATACCAACCATGTTCCTAAGATCGATATGAGGAAGTTTGATGGCAAGGACCCAATCACATGGATACTTTAGATGGAGCAATTCT